>CM060952.1:171090328-171131431 GCA_030765055.1 Mantis religiosa
GAAGAAGAAGAAGAAGAAGAAGAAGAAGAAGAAGAAGAAGAAGAAGAAGAAGAGAAGAAGAAGAAGAAGAAGAAGAAGAAGAAGAAGAAGAAGAAGAAGAAGAAGAAGAAGAAGAAGAAGAAGAAGAAGAAGAAGAAGAAGAAGAAGAAGAAGAAGAAGAAGAAGAAGAAGAAGAAGAAGAAGAAGAAGAAGAAGAAGAAGAAGAAGAAGAAGAAGAAGAAGAAGAAGAAGAAGAAGAAGAAGATTTTTACACTTTGTCTCTAAATCTCTATAGCGTGAAAAAACGATAAGTGTGAAGCAACTAATGACGTATAATATTATAGTGATAAAAGGCATCAAGTGCTGTCAGGCACTGAAGCATCTCATACCGTAAAGTTGTCAGTTGGATTAACGGCAACACATAAACATAAATTGTTAGTAAAACGCGACAACTTAAAAACTAAATGAGTGGGAAGAAATGTAACATCTACTGAACAACATTTTCACTATCCACAAAAGTCAAAGTTTCATATCGACGAGTTGGATTTACGATACTCTTCTTAATTAATTCACATTGTATGCATTCGCACTACATAAAACAAATGTCATCCTAACGGTAAAATTACATTTGAAGATAAAAACGTCTCCATTATCACATTCATTGGGCAGATATTTTCACATTTTTAAAAGATTTCTACATTTTCTTCCCAGCATAATTCTGTTTTCTCCAACTACTTCAGAATGACTTATAATGTCGAGATATTTATTTTGTAAAACACATTTTATATACTATATGAAACTATTTTTTTGTATTACCTATGGATGAGGTTACTGTAATTCTACTATACCCTCTTTAAACTTCCACAAAGGATATAATAGGCAGTGGTATGTAAGTGGCATAAAACCCGAACCTCATATCTCCATTCGGTTACTGGGAGTCGGTATGCTAGGGCTACTTTCGTTGCTTCTTAGGAATTCAATTTCTCCGGCTGAGTGTATCTCATACCATACCTTCCACCATGAGAAAATTCCAATGACAGCCAAACTAAGTTGGTGAACTTAAACTACAGGAAATACGGTTACTGTTCAGTACTCCAATTTATTAATTAAATGCCTTACACTTTCCAAATACGTGCTCGTGCCTCCCCCTAAAGTATACACAATAGTTTTTATAGAATCGTAAATAATCTTGGCCTTAACAAAATTATGGATCCACAATATTGAAAATATTAGAAACTCTATACCGAAAATTTCGGTTGACAAATTTTACAAAGCTTTCTATATAATCTTATTGAATGCTTTCGAGTAAATCTATTATATGCATACTGTGGCAACCCTTACTTGAATACTTCATATTTTGTATTTCATATACTTCATAATTCGTGTGGTAACATAGCCCTTACAAATCTGCTGTTGCGATTATCAGGATAAAATTCAAATCTTTTAGGACTTTAAACAAGATCTTCCAAAAGGCATGGTACTATACTAAATTCTGAAACGCTTTGTGGAGTTTCGAAACCTCAGAACCCGGCTTTGCTGATTGAATTAACAATGCCATATGTATTTTAACAGATATTTAACATTTACATTTTAAAAAATTTAAGCAAGAATAGATTATGTAGTACATTTTACAGTATTTTGTTGTATAGATTGGTACATTTAAAAAACTGTATTAATATATTACATACATTTGTATCGCTCGTTGACAGATGTAGATTGTCTGGAGTCTTGAATTTTTCCCTATAGATGTCATATTGCTGTCAGTTCTCGATTATATGCTGAATGGTGTTTCTTGTATTGCACGCTGTGCATTCGGGTGGCTGTTCCTTAGATAACATATAGTAGTGAGTGAGTTTCGTATGTCCAATTCGAATTCTAGTTATGAGTATTTGGTCTCGGTGACTTAGGAAATTAACTGAGAAGGGCTCTGTAGAATTATTTCTTGCAACATGAAGCATATCTATTTGTGGTTATAACATTTTAAAAATATCCTCATCATGAGAGCGATGTACGCTACCGCAACGTCCATTTCTAATCATCTTTTCAGCTTCGTCGCCAGGAAAGCTTCAGGTTTTATTTTTTCGGAAATATTTTATAGGAGGAAAAAAGCCTATTTCTATTAAAAACCTTTGCTCGATTTTGTAAACTCAATTTCCAACTTTATATATAGTAAAATCTTTAAATCCGCCTAAAAGCACAAATTCAAAAGGTGTTTTAATTGCATGAATGAATCTGGAATGAATTAAAGGCACAATATAATACCAAGCAAAAATTATTAAAATCAAATGGTAGTTGTACAAGGAGGCACATGATACCCACATTCATTGTGGTTACTATCCCATAGGAGGTCCCCGTAGGGGAGGGGATCCGTCCCCTTCAGCTGGCGTGGTGCGGGCGCTGCGGACCCTTAGCACTCGTGGTACCTCTGACGTTACTAGAGGAACCTCGGGCCGAACTGCCGAGCCCCTCCTTGATAGGGAGTTGTTCGGATTGGGTTGGACTCGAGGGGGCAGTGGTTCCCGATACCCGTGGGAGATCGGGTACGTCTCCAGACGGGGTTGAGGGAAGCCATCTATATTCCCACGTACTAGCCAGCATAGCTAGTAGAGGATGTGCTAGATCGCCAGGTGGCTCCACCGAGGTCATATCGGTAGCCTTCCCACTTTGGTGTTGGCGCGCGTAAGTGGCGTATCCACTTCCATCCCGTCTTGAGTCCACAGGACCAGGTGGGGGGCCCTTGTTAGTCTCTAGGTCTGGCTTTATGGAAATGGCCTCGGAGGCGCCGGGCGCCCTTTCGGGACAGCTCGGTAACTCCCTGGTAGAATGAGGCCCGTGTGCTTCGTCCTATGGGCCCAGGACTAATAGGAGTAGATTCGCTGGCATGAATTGAAGTTAATTGAGTCCCATAGGAGTTAGGGATTAAGTGCAGCTACTAAGAGAGCCCAAGATGCACGCAGATAGGCCTAGAGAGAGGTGGGAAAATCTTAAATTATTCCAGGCTCGAAGACGTCTGACTACTGGAAGTGCCTAGAGAGGCGAGGAACGACCTGCTGAACAATCAATCTTCTATTATCCACAGGGAGTACACCTTCATTTGTGCAACCATCCGCGCCATCTGCCCATACCAAAGAAAACTAGAATCATATTTGAAAAATCAGAAGGAAACGATAGAATAGAAAGGAAATCGTGATAACTGATAAATGACTACCCACAAGAGGAATCCCAAGTGAGATTGGGCAGTCGAAACCAAAGCTTCGACCGTTTCCTCGGAGACATATCCTTAGATAACAGAGGAGGTATTCTACATAGTCATATAGTAGTAGGGCTTAAGATATGTAGATATGTTGATGAAATATTACAACCCAATTTCCATTCCTACTAACATATGCGTTTTCGTGAGGTAGTTATGCGAAAAAGAAACCCGTTACTTCTCTTGTTATTATTCGTGCTATCATCTTTTTTATCTTTTGTCATCAAGAAACATCTTGATGGCCTTGACTTTTGCCTCGCTGAATGAAACACAACTTGATTCTCACACCTGTTCTTGTACATATTCTCTTCAACATGTTGTCTCGAGGTTTATGCATTATCACGCCCAGCTAACATTTAAATATTGAAATATTCTAAGCAGATGAGAAGTGTACATTGTTACACAAGGGTCAACCAGTAGTTTCGACAGTATCTTTTAATAATAATGTTTATTGTAGAGTTAAATTATGCAGCAGCTAAAATTCAATTTTGAGGTACAAGGGTACTACTATAAAGTAACCTGGCAATCCTTGTGGTTCCGTTAATTGGCGGGATCTCTTTCCACCTTCAAAATGCTACATAATTTAAAGCATCTCAAAGTTATGAGTAGCTTTCCTGCTACTGAGTTCTTCAATTAAGCAGAATTATTGATAAATATGATGAAAGCCCAATCTAATGCCCATGTAAAACATAGCAATGTTTTCCAATGACTTTTTTAAACTCTGATACCAACAAAAACCTGTTGAATCCTCCCTAATATTTTTTAAGATAAATTTATTTAATGTCGCCTAACAACTATGGTCTTATAGCGACAACTATAAGATGGTAAAACAAATTTGGTGTACAGTTGGTCAGTAGAATTAACATTTTAGGGTTATGGTACAATATAAACACATAAGTTCACACAAACTACACATTCAACTGAAGAATCGATATTGCACAGCACTATGTTCATACTTTTTATTTATTATTTATTAATTATAGTCATTCTCACTTCACAGAATACACTGAAACCAGGTAACACTGAATAGATTTTCATATTGAAGAAGTTAATTTACAGTTTTGTAGAAATAAATACACTGATTGAAAACTCTTCGGTTCATCTAGTAGGGCATGAAGATCTGTAGGAATTTTATGAAGAGTCCTATAGGTTGAGTAGCGAGAACATTCATTTATAATATGATTTACTGATAATGGTTGGTTGCATGATTCACAGTGTGGAGGCCTCTCTCTGGAAAATAGGTAATCATGTGTAAGCTTTGTATGTCCAATTCTAAGTATGGCGAGCAATATTTGCTGTTTTCGACTTGTAAAACGAAATGTGTAGTGTTTAACGCCCGCTTTTACTACATACGGCACCGCAGGCGGTGACACTGATGATACATGGGATGAAGATGGAGCAACGGTGGAATGACATGGCGGGGGAAACCGGAGGTCCCGGAGAAAACCCGCCCCAGCGCCGTGTTGTCCACCAAAAATTTCTCACTTCGCGGTCGCCTGGGATCGAACCCGGGCCAACTTGGTGACTGCCAAGCGGTCTAACCACCTAGTAACGGCGCGGCCTTTTCGACCTGTATGTTTATAAAGACACTGAGTAGGAGATGTGTTTATTTTCACTTGTCGGAGTTGACTATGTAAATTGGTTTCTAGCCAATTTCTCTAATATTAAAGCTTTTGTTATACCTAAATGAAGATTACAATAAAACATTCTATCCGACCACTGTTTGGTTTTACTTTATTTATCATAATGCAGTTTTATTTAAAACAGTGCAGCATGCACCTAATTAAGAGGCTTTAAAATCACCATAAATTTATTCCAGATTAGCTGCACTGCAATAACAAAGTTTCGCATTTGTTTCCTACGAAATTTAATTGTTAAAACTTCGTGATATGACGTACTTACTTTTGTTCTAAAGAACTTATAAATATCAGTTTTTGGAGTGTAGCTCATTTGAATAAACAACTCAGTGTTGCCAAACAGGAGCTTAAGTTTGAAATGAAACGAGATTCGAGTCTTCGCTGCGGTGCTTTTACTTTTTGTAGTAGAGCGAGCAAGGATGGTGCCACACAAAATAGTGTTCAAGGTGTAACGGGAGCTTTTGTTTGAAATGAGTTTTGTTTTCTGATCTGAGTATTAGTGGGCCATGTTAGGACAATATAAAAAATTATGAACAGTTGCTAGGAAAGAAAATCAATAATCTTGCTTGATATGATAAGACGAAAAGTTTTGCATAGTAATGGAACATCAATAATCTTAATAAGGAGATGTGTTCTTTAATCTGGTTAGTGATGATTGGACGTGCAGGAGTAAGGAGTTTTATGTAATTAATGGAATCTTTTTATTAAAGAAGTAAGAATTTATCGATATGCTGCTTCATTATAAAAGTAATAAGAAAGATAAGAAATAAAACTTAAATTTATATTCGCCATTAAAACAATACTTCAGTTCTATGTACAAGAGGGTGATTAAGATTTATGTCTGTTTTTTTATCGTGTTGCAGGTAACACTAATTTGTTGCAGCTGGTTCTTTATAACCAGCAGCATTCAATCTTTTATTGCTCATGTACAGGCTTCTTGTTAACTTATTCTCATGAGGTACAACATTTTCTAGTAAGAGCAATGTAACCTCGCACAACACATGCATTACACAATGTTCCTTGTAATTGCTTGGGATTGAGTGATTTTGAAGCGGGAATTTGCGGCCAGTCTAATTTTACAGCACCGAAGAAACGCTTATCTTCTTGTTGGTAAAAGTTTGAGTTTAATAAAGAAAATTGGTTCAGTGAAAGCCTTCCATTATTGGCAATATAAACTTAAATATTTTACTTCAGCAAAACTTCTGATTATAGCTATGTAATAAGCAGTTTGCAATAAAGACTAGACGAATTTACGATGCATACAAGAGCGTACACTTTCATGTGTTTCCCTTTGGAAAAGTTGCAACGTTTTGGGAAATCCAACCTTTGATTTTGTTATTACTTAAGACTTTTTAAAAATATAAATATTTTTCTTGTTTATTATTTACTGAAGGCTATAATAGCTTTTTTTTCGTAGTCAGATCTTGTGAACTGAACTGTCATATTTTTTTCTTTAATTTTAATTTAGTTTTATTACAAACTTATTCCCTCTTCACGAAATATCAGAAACGAATTCTTTCATTAAGTTAAATTTCGATTTTTTCCTTACTGTAAAATATGTTTCTCGCATTTCTCTTATTTATATATTTTATTAGTACTTTATTTACTAACTGCTTTATTAGAAAGCTATGAAATGTCTATAATGGGAAATCTCAGTTGAGGTGGATGCGGATACAAAATATTTCTGAACTAATTGTATTACCAGGAGCTTTTTTGTTTCAAATATTTGCAGATCTGTAGAATTGGAGTTTCGGTTTTGCATTTTATAGGTAGTGGATATATTTAGTTGTACATTTTCATTTATTTTGTGATTTAGCAATTTAACTCCAGCAGGTCTTCAGGGGACTTGACAGAAGTCCACCATAAGGAATCCAGCATTTACTTTGAAAACTTTTTAGTAATTAAATATCCTCTGGAATCTTTCTGTCTGAAACGGTATTTTAAAACCGATTATTTGTAATAAGTTTAGGCCTCAGAAAATAAATTATTAATTTTTTAAGATTTTTTGTGTGATTTTTTTAATGAGCATTATGATCAAATTGTGAAAGTGTTAAAACATTTATGTGATAAATAAGTGAGAATATTTGAACATTGCATGAGGGGGAAATGTGAAATGTGTAGTGTTTAACGCCCGCTTTTACTACACACGGCACCGCAGGCGGTGACACTGATGATACATGAGATGAATATGGAGCACCGGTGGAATGAGATGGCGGGGGAAACTGGAGAACCCGAAGAAAACCCACCCAAGCGCCGTGTTGTCCACCACAAATCTCACTTTGCGGTCGCCTGGGATCGAACCCGGGCCGCCTTGGTGAGAGCCAAGTGGTCTAACCACTGAGCCACGGCGCGGCCATGTGAGGGGGAAAGAATAGATATAGTAGGCAATGCAGACTTTAAATGCAATGAAGTAGTTGGTTGTCAAGGGCAACGGTGAGCAAAATTAATAGTCCCTATAGGGGATGAGATTAATAGAATCCAGAATATTCGGATAGAATGGCGTCATGCTGCACAAGATCACCACCGTAGCAGGACGTGTTCTTTTTTTATTATTAGCATTTTTATCGCTCTGCAAGTCTACAGAATATTCAGGCTCAATGATACAACAGTAATCATCTTATGAAAGGACAGAACCTACGAAATTTAAAATTATAATAGAATATGTTGATGGTTTTGCGGAATAAATTCCAAGATTTTTAAAGGAGAGCAATTGTTATTTTCCAACCATAACAGTATAAAATAATTTTCACTCCGATATCACGACCAGTAATAAGATCCATTGCTCCAGAGCGCCGAGGCATCTACGAGAATTCTTACAGATCATCACCAAAGGAGAAACTAATTAATTATTTTCCAACACCAGCGCATTTTTTGCATAATTTATTCTGTTGCATATCTTACTGAAAGATATTTCTATTATAACTCAGGTAGTCACACTATGATAATTACTGCCTTTGATAGCCTTCAGTGGCGGTATCACATGAGATTGCACCTGTCGCACGTACTTCTTGCTAGTCATTAAAGTTGCAAGCTTTGTAGGCATTTTATCACGAGCTGTTAGAGGTGAACGCTTTTATTCGAAGCCTTATTCTAAATTTAACGCTCAAAGTTGTCACAAAAGAGTGAGCAGGACATGATGAGGTTACCAAATGGATGCTAATGTCTACTATAGAAATGAATCACATCTCGAAGTCGTACGTGCCGTGAAGAAAGAAGAAAGTATGAAGAGGGAATAGGAAAAGAGAAACAAGAAGACGGGGAGTTTATGGCGAACGAGTGCGGGACGGTTTAATATGCATTCCAACAAAGGTGTCTGCATGGTGAATTATTACGTGTGAGCGATGACAGCCGTGACTGACTGGTCTTTGTTGAACGACTGAAGGGTTATGACAGATGCGACGGTAGAGCTGAGGTAGGTCTTTGTACCGAAGGCCTTCTGACATTACCACAACAATGCAGGTAGGGACATTTTTTGCTTGACCCCTGGTATATAAATAATGATGAAAGTTTGCTTATTGGCGATTGATGTAAATGGTAGGAGGTACACCGTTACCTCGGTAGATCCGTAAAATCAACACCTGTTGGCCGGAATGTTATGAATCAAAGAATGTATTTTCTTGGTCTTTTTGTTGTTGCTGCCAACACTGCAAATTACTACGGTCATATCAACGTCGCTGGTGTACTGCAGGAGAACCAGATAAATCTATCACATGTTATGTCGCTTTTATGCACGCTTCTCTGCATATACATATACCTTATTTGTAGTCATACATAGATTTATTATTTTGTAAGAATCATGTCATTTAAATGTCGTTGCCTACATTTATCGCCTTAGAATAAAATGCATGTACGATAAATTATAATTAAAATGATTATTAGTAAAGTCAGACATCACTGACTAACTTGCTCTAATACATATATTTTGAAACGAGTACTTATATAAAATGTTATTATGTATTTAGTTTTAGTCAAAATTAATGAAAGGTATTATTAACGAAATAGTAATTTTACAGAAGTCATGGAAACATGGCGTGTACAAGAGAGAATGAATTTAAAAAATGGTGTCATGAATCTGGAATCGAATCACGGAACTGACTCTCGAAGGCGACGCTCTCTCTTCGGTGAACTAAACAGCTTCTATAATTAAGATTCTATGTGTCCCGGAAGCCTCTAGGATTACCTAACAATAGCTATAGACAATGGGAAAGCTATACAGAAAGTGGAGGTTCCAAACGGCACGGGCGCCTTTATTAGGCTTTCAAGTTTTATCAACAATCAATTTAGGGATTATTTTTATTTTTCATCTGATGGAACGAGGAGTCAGTTTAAAACATTCGTGTCATGGCCGGATTCCAACCATAAATCTCCGACTCTTAGGCAAGAGTGCATCACTTCATCGAAAACTTGGATCTTTCTTCTAATTTATTTTTTAAGTACTTCCTATGGCACATATTTCCTATAAATGTTTATTTAGAAGATCAAAACTTAATGTATGGACATGGTGATCTTATACCGGAAGAACAAAGTGAAAGTCAAATACAATTAAATTTAAGATAAAGGAGCATTTAAATACGAGGGCTGTTCAATTAAGAATGGTCACATTTTTTTTTTTTTTTTTTTTCTGACAACATACCTTTACTCAACCTCATGATTTTGAGGGTTCTTCTCAAAATAGTCTCTCCTGAATGCGATGCACTTGTCACAGCGTTTCTACCAGTCTTCAAACATATGCTGGGAAGTATTTTTTGAGATATCCTTCAAACTCACCTCCGCAGCCTTCACCACTGCTTCTAATGATGGATAATGCCTCCCTCAAAGGCGTTTCTTCAAGTTGGGGAATAGAAAAGAGTCACATAGGGCTAAATTCGGACTATAGGGAGGGTAAGGGATGCACATCACGTTGATTTTTACAAGATATTCAGCAACAATATTGGCAATATGTGGCCGGGCATTATTGTGGTGTAGCATCCAGCCTGCTTCACGGAAATGTGGTTTCTGCGCCTGATATGGACTTGCAATGTTTTCAGGACATCCTGTCCAGTTACTGATGTGTGTGCAGGTACAACATGCTGATAAACCATTCCATGATTATCAAAAAATGAGATGACCATAACTTTCCCAGCAGAAGCGGCCACGTTTGCCTTTTTGGGGTTGATGATGAAAGAGATTTCCACACTGAGGTTTGCTGTTTGCTCTCAGGATCAAAATGATGTAGTTACGTTTCATCAGCAGTGATTACGTTTGAAAGAAACTTCGGGTCTTCCTCTAACATC
This sequence comes from Mantis religiosa, assembly GCA_030765055.1. Classification (NCBI taxonomy): domain Eukaryota; kingdom Metazoa; phylum Arthropoda; class Insecta; order Mantodea; family Mantidae; genus Mantis; species Mantis religiosa. The sequence goes on from CM060952.1 coordinate 171,100,468, forward strand.
AACTTTAACTGCATGCAGACCGGCTTGCGAATGTCCTTTTGCTCGGGAATCAAGTCTTGGAACCCATCGCGCACAAACACGTTTCATGTGTATGTTTCTTTCAAAAAACCTGTGAGTGGCACCCGATGAAATGTTCAGTATTTCAGAAAGTGATCTTAAGGTAATTCGTCGAGCCTCTCTCACAATGGCAGCAGCAGTGTTGATGTTTTCTTTCGTAAGCGCAGTAACTGGAGCACCGGATCCACCTTTCTTGGAAATTCGTCTCCCCTCTTTAAACATTTTAAACCACTTTCGAGCTGTGCTGTAGGGAAGAACAGACTCTCCATATGCCTCCTATAACATTGGATAGGACTCAACTGAGGATTTGTTGAGACGAAAGCAGAATTTCAAAGCCGCATATTTTCCTCGCGTGTTACCTGCATTGTAGGCAATACTGAACATGTCTGAACTTGCCTGGTTCTCACAGACGGGAACCAGTAGTACTAACAATGAAACAACTACGTCGTGTTTGTTTCACATTAAGCTAACGGAATATAATAAGATTGAATTTTAGACCTAAAAATTATGACCGTAAAAAAGTTATGATCATTCTTTATTGAACAGCTCCCATAATTAATTTACATAACTTTCAGACTAGGTAATAAAATTGTGTTTTCTATATTGCCTCAAATTTAAAGTTTGCTACAAAATATTAAATTTCTAAAACACTTCCGCGAATTAGAATTCTCACAGAATATTTATTTTTAATGTATTTTATATAGATGAAAAGTATGACAGCAATCAACAATTTAAAATTCAATGAAAGCTGCTTTTTATCTTATTTATTCTGATAGATAAAAACTTCTTTAGATTACACAATGAACTGTATAATTTGTTATCGATTTTTGATATAATTCATCAGGTTTGCCCAATAATATTTCAAGAATTTGAGTTTGTCTGGAAAAGTCAGGTCGTTCATGTCTATATTTAAACCATGTTCGGTCTATCGGCACGTTGGCTATAGTAGCTCAATGGTTAGAGCGGTTGGACGGAGACCAGAATATCCGTGGTTCAAATCCCAGCTATGGCATTGAATTTTTAAATCTGACTCTGCCTTTCCATATTTTAGCATATACACGGCCAGTATGAAAGAACAATTAATTTCCATTAATTGACCTAATAGCGGTTAACTCTAAAACCCGGGCCTTAAAGTACTTACATGTTGTAAGTCGCCATTAAGGTAGTTGTCTCACGAGTTTATGAGAACTTCTAAGTGGTTTACCGGGAAAAAATGCGAGTCATTTGGAGAATTTAATGTCTTATCGGCACGTTGGCCATGGTATCTCAATAGTTAGAGCAGCTGGACGGCAACCAGAAGATCCCTGGTTCAAATCCCGCTATGGCATTAAATTTTTCAGTCTGACTCTACCTTTCCATGTTCAGTCTATTTCACAATATTAGGGCGGATTCAATAATATTCCAAATGGCTTTCCTTGGACCGAACTATAAAATTTGTTTGCAGAAGTACTTCACAGTTGCCCTTAAAGTCTGTATTCTTTACAAAATTATTGAAATTTGAGTACTTCAGGGTGTAGAATACAGAAAGGAGCCATGCAAGAAAGCCGTTGTGCTTGTTTCCCACACTATGTTGTCTAAGTAGAGGAATTCTTAAGCGGTTGGCTTCACGTTGACTATTATCACTACAAAGACACAAATAAAAATGTTTACTGATGGAAAGGTAAAAACGATGCGATTGCTATAAGCAAATGACAAAATCAATTTGAGGGTGGCCGCGTGATTTGTTACTCACAACCTAGCCCATATTGCAGTGATACAGAATCTTAATTCCTTCCATCCTAATGTTAGTGATCATAAATTCTATACCTGATGACTCTCTTGCGTAATCCAATGAATGTTATTGCTTCCTTAATTCCAGAAGTGATGGAAACTTTAAATGTCTTCTAGTTTTACACGCCTGATGGATTTTGAACTTCACTCGTATATAATTCACTATAACAGCTTTTATAAGTTGAGTCTTCACAAGCAGTAAGATTTATCCCCGAATGGGAGATGTTGCTTATCCTTTGCTTATGCTTCTCATTATCTTACTGCTTGATATTTTGTTATTTTTGGTCATGTGTTAGAAATCACGTAATTGACACTAATAAAGGAGTATAATATACATTAGTAAAGTTTTAATTTTAGTGGCATGAAGGTTACCTAAACGTTACAGTAAAGTGAAGATTTTAGCTTTTGCAGAGAACAATTTTGAATGAAGAGTAAAGCATAAACTTTACACAATGTCAGTAACTGTTGGCCTTTAATATAGATAGAGTACTGCATACGAAATTAAAGTTGAACCCCGTGAAACATATATGTAGAGAACTGTTGAAATCCGAAGAAGTTCCAACCTCACAGAGCTTCAGTTACGTCAAAGAAATTTGTGAGAACTGCTGTGTCAGGGTGCGAGTGTTACTACAGTCAAGAACTGGACTTGAGAGGCCAGCTACAAGCGACAGCCTTAATGAATTCCGTCTTCAAGTGATTCATCTGATAATGACAACACTCTATATATGGCATCCCACGCAAACAGGTAGCGGCGCAGCATCAGAACTAACGAACACATCACATGACCTGTAGAAGTCAAGGAGAGTAGACTGACTGACATTGGATGACTTGTCCAATGGCACAATGCTTAGCCTTATCATAATACTGAAGCAACCTGTATTCCTCGATGTCCAAGATCTGCCTGTTCCGTTAGAGTTCTTCAAGGTGTACTGAACCTTTGTAGTGTGTGTCCATATTCGTCGCTCATTCATGAGGGCATTGCTTTGGAAGCCATTCTATACTGGATATTATTGTTTCAAGGATTTCCTATCTCATAGTCTTTTTAGCTTTAAAATTTATATTTTCTTAATTATTGAAACAAATCATACTCATTGAGATGTGGCCCGAAACACAGGAGACTATTTATTACAAGACGGCATTCGTTAAAATATATAGGTAGCTTGGTGGATAAACTTCTAATATAGAAGCTTATTCCTTTTCTGTAGTAGAGATAGTAGTAGATATGTATGACATCACTTAAAAACTATTGGACATCAATGATGCTGAGTTTAAGTGGACACTTAAGTCCGATAAAAATTTCGAGAACATTCAAACATCAAAACAGAAAAAATAAAGAGATTACTGCACAATAAAGCCAGAAAAAGTACCACAGCAGAACAAAAATGAGAAACACAGCAATGTAAAAGTATTATCATCATCAACCTTCAAGATAGGCCAGATAGGCCTGTTTCGGCTCAGAAGGGATCTTCCCAGCGTCTCCGTGATCTTCCAGCATCTCTAATACCAACTGGTTTATACTGCAAGGCATGTTTGGTGAGTCTTTCTTCTGGAATTCGAGAGGGATGATCTTGCCATTTCAGTTTGTACTCCCTGCATTTGTAATTTAAAGTAAATATTTTTAGTTGTTCTCTTAGTATTTCACTTTTAATGTGATCTTTAAGACTACAGCCAGTGATCTACTTTAAGATACGTACCTTAAAAATTTCATTTCAGCCGTCTCAATTATTCTTTTATCAGTTCTGTTCAATGTCCAGGTCTCTGCTCCATAAGATATAACAGGCACTGCCATAGTTTTATAAAACTTTAATATGGTATCTGTTCCTGTTTTGTTTTTCAATGTTAGTTTTATAGTGCCACATATGTTTTGTTTTAAATCTCTGTCACATTCATACGAAATACCACATCCTAACTAATTAAAATATTTAGCTTGTTCTAGTATTTTGTTTTTGAGAAGCAATTTGGACCGTGTTGGGTATTTACCAATAAAATCCATCACTTTCGTTTTCTCTGCTGAAATGATAAAGTTACACTGACATTGTTTTGTCAAGTTAGTACAAAGCTATTTGTAATCTGTCTTCAGTATCTGCCAGAATGGCCTGATCATCTGCAAACAGGACTGTGTTTAAGATTGTGCGACCTAACTTGAAATCTACTTTTAACTGAGCTTCTCATTTGGCAACTGCTGCGTCGATATAAATATTAAAAGGAGTTGGCGACATTGGGCAGCCCTGTCTTACACCTAGGTTGATAGTTTCTGTCTTAGAACCATTATCCATGCTAATACAAGCCCCTTCGTACATTTTCCTTATCATTAAAATTAAATGTTGAGGATATCCGTTTTCAGTCATTATATCCCATAGCTTTTGCCGTATAACTATGTCAAATGCTTTTACGTATGAAAAGTATAATTCAATTAAATAAAACGAAATTTTAAAAATAATATCAGGATACATTAGATAGGAATTTATTGGAAACAAATTAAACATTCACTGATGAACTGAACGACTACAGAAGTAAGAAGACACCCCTCACATAAACAGTGAACAGGTTAGACTGCCATGTAATTATAAACCCATGATTTGATTAAAAGAAAGAGCAGGAAAGTTTCCCACTTAAGCGCAAGGAAGAGAGACATCACATTCGATGCCAGGATACAGCCCAGGTTACACAGGCGAACTCGCCAACATCTTAATATATGATTACTGATACTGGCAGTACTCCTCCACCAAGAGGTCTTCTGTTTCTTCCCATGAAGAGATCTTTTGAATGGCATACTGCCCGCCTCGCTAGCGTGGTGGTAGAGTGTCTGCCTCACGTTCAGGTGGTCTCGAGTACAAATCTCGGTCAGAGTGAGTTACCAGCATAAGGTTCCTTCCGAGGTTTTCCCTTATCCTGAAGGACGAATGTTGGGTAACTGTAAGCTCTATGGACCCCTGGCTCATTTGAGCATCATTTCACACACCAAATTCATCGTCCAATATGACTCACCGTTGGACGATGTAAATTACAAAAGAAGGAAAAGAAGAGAAAAACAAACGCCATCCTAAACAGAATGGCAGAATAATAGTTCTTACGGATTAGTTTCAGATAAATGGGTCCTTCAAATAATGAATATTAGAGAAGAAACTTACAAAGTAAAGGAATAATTGAGATATGGCTAAGAAAGAAACTAAAGACTTGCATTTAGATTTTATTGTGACTTTGTGGGTTTGTGAAACTAAAAGTCCAAGTTGCAGAAATTCAAAATGCTCTTTATTTTCGTAGAAACACACTTTGGTCAGCCCTTACAGTAGCAGAATTACGTAACATACACAAATACAATCTGAAAGGTCGTTAACCACAAACAAAGAGTTCACTTTCAAAACACAGCTGTACGAGTCCAATTCAGTTACCAAGTTCCATTTCGACTCTCTCTTCGGCTTCCTTATATCCTCTACTCATATTTCTAGACGCTTCTAGAATGCTCTGTAACAAACAAGAAATTGAATTTCCATTCAGCTATCTGTCTTTTTATCTGTTTCGGCAAGCTTTTATCTCTGCGATGCACTGTCTGTCTCTTCGTGAGCTTCGGCTGCGCCTCCTCGCGACAATGCAATCGGTGACATTATTAATAACTGCGAAATGTAATAAAAATGTAATTATTAATTGGAGATACAATATTAAACATTACAGCTAAAGTTTCTTACGGATAAAGAAAAAGAAGACTGCTACCTTAAGAAAACAAAAGCAAATTCTTTGGTCTTCCTTGGAAAAGCGCAATAAAAATTGGAACCAGTGGAATATTGATGCCATCTCTTCCTTTTTCACCTCCTTCAAATGATCGGATTTTGATCTGCTCTGCTCTGCTCTAGGTGTAATTTAATAGTTGAGTAAGTCATATTATTTGTTTTCCTCCGACCTGTTACATATTGTCACGGATGGTATTTTCTTTTTTGTGTATTGGAGCCGCGACAAGCCAGTGCTGGGCGCGTGCGCAGGAAAGAAAGAGACAGATAGTGGCACGTCCATTTGGACGCTTGCCGAGAGCGAGAAAGGAACAGAGACAAGGAGACAGAGGTATCTGGATAATTCCGTTCTTCTCTCGCTGCGTCGCGATCTTTCTCGGGAGCTCTACTTCATTCTAGAACAATGACTGCTGGTATAAAAAACCCGCAAAGTGTTAGAGCGGGGTCAGTTGAGTTGCCAGTTGAATTGTTAGTTGTGTGTGTAGCTGTCATGCAATTATGCGTTTGAACTGTACCGTACCGAATCCTTTTGTTTCTTAACGTGTGGCATTTCTTTATGTCACATCATTTTGCTACTGCCAGGGTTGTACAAAATGCTTTTGTTTACTGCAATAAAGAATGCTTTAAATTTCTACAAACAAGAGTTTTTTAATTCTACCAATCCACGAAGTCACAATATGTTTTGACTGTGTGCCATTTTATTGTTCACTTAATATGCTTTTATTTGTAATTTCTTCCTACCGTGTCATTCAAAAGTAGGAAATCTACTTTATAACATTTGTTTTTGTCATTTGGTCATATTTTTAGTAATTTTGATCATTTTGGGGAGCAATTGCGCTACCATAAACGTTAAATTTAATTTATTTTCTATATTTTCTTGTTTTAAATTAAATTAGTACAGTATATCGTTTTATTTTCATTTAGACTGCTGCATTACTAATGAGTTTTCTGATGACTTAAATTAAAATAGGTATTTGAACATCATTCATTGTTTAAAATGTGTAGCAATACCTACATAGTGTACTAAAACTGTGAAATTTAGTATAGTGTGAGAGAAATGGCACGTACAGCACAACGTCGTTAAATTGAGGCTATACAAATGAAAGCATTAAAAAGCACCATATCCGTTACACCGGAAGGTTCTAATTTGTTGTATAGCTCATTATATTTTCAAGGGTTAGCACTATAATTTGCGTGTTCCCGAGCACAACTTTGTCGTCAGCCTCAAGGTCAATTATCTGCAACCCGCGATTTCGGGTTTACAGAGTTATATAATACAGAGCAGACAAGTTTTTGTCGAAGTGCATACAATCTAAGTTCAACAAGTTTGTATCTTGTTTAATAACTGCAGCAAACAATTGATTCTGAGATGAAAGTGTCTCAATTAGAAACAACACTATACTACTAAATTAATTGTACAAGGAAGGACTTGCAAGCTGGAGATACTTTGCAAGTTGTTGATGATATTTTTGCTATTGTTGCTGATAAATACATAAAAGACGCTTTAAAATTACTAGGTTTGCAAGATAAAGCTATAAAAGTCACATTAGAAACTGAAATTAATGGATTTCTTCCTTTACTATATCTAAATATAATAAAAAATTATAATAAATTAAACCTTGGTGTTTATAGAAAGTCTACTCATATCGATAATTACATAAAAATAAACGTTTTAACCCTTTTTCACATAAATTTGCTGTTTTCTATAGTTTGATTTATAGATTAGTAAATATACCAATGAATAAAGAGGAATTTAATAAAGAATATAAATTTTATTAATAATGCTTTAATTAATGGTTATATGAAGTATACTCATATCGATAATTATATAAAAATAAAAGTTTTAACCCTTTTACACATAAATTTGCTGTTTTCGATAGTTTGATTTACAGATTAGTAAATAAATATACCGATGAATAAAGAGGAATTTAATAAAGAATATTAACTTTTATTAATACTGTTTTACTTAATGGTTTTAATAATGACTTTGTACATAAAAAACTAAAAAATATAAATATAAAAAACTGTTAGTGATATTTCTACCCTTAAAAATAGAGGACGATTATAACTTCAAAAAATTAGTTACTATCCTTAGGTTAATAAATATTTTCAAAATTTTTTAAAGATTTTGGTATAACTTCATTTCCTCAAAATAAATATAGTATTAAAAATTTACTGTATTTCTATAAAAAGATAAAATTCCTGATAGTAAAAAATCTGATATTTATGAATTTAATTGTTTCGATTGTGATAAAGTTTATATTGGCAAGACGAAACGTAATTTGGAAACCAAAACAAAAGAGGAGTTTCGCAACATTAAGTATAAAAACACTGATAAATCGGCCGCAGCAGAACATTTTTTTTGTCATTTATCCATGAAGTAAATCCAGAAGTTAAATTATTAAAACAATAAATGCTCCAGTAGATTTAATTTAAATATCCCGCAATGAATTTTGAAATACCAACAGTTGATTCTGTTTTTAAATCTGTTTCGTTTTCAGATGTTGGTATTAGTAAAATATACATAGTGGCATCTAGCGACAGTAACGTTAACAACGAGACTGTTGATTTTTCAAGCTGATGATGGTTGACAACTGAGAACGAGTAAACAACTTTTCAAAAGATTAGCTTGTAAATGTTGTTACAGAATTATCAATTTTCATCGAATCACATTGCCAGTATTGTATACTTCTAGTATAATAGTGCGTGGTTAACAATATTTCAACGTTTTTGTGCATTTGACTGACTGTGTTATTCACGCAAATTAGTTTTATTTTGAGCAAATGTCCGTTGTTGGCTCAGTGCCGTATTTTTAGTGAATCTAAATGAAACTTTAGGATTCCCTATTAATTAAAGTATCGTGTGAAGTGTGATAGTTGTGCCCTTGTGCAGGAAGGGCCAGCGTGCACGCATACATACCTACAGTAGGATATTGTATTGGGCCAAATTATTGGACGGTATTACTGCCAGTTTTGTGCTCTCTTTCGTACATCATGTCCTCATGTAACATGGACTTCACAACAACCTCCCCTTCATTGTTACACCAATGCCCACCGTATGAGGTGCGTGTGTACCGAGAATAGCTGTTAAAACATTACCAAAAAAGAAAAGATTAATATTGCACAGAATTCGTCAATGACGTAGAGGACAGAAAATTTGCCTCGAATTAGAGGCCAATTACTATCACTATCAGGTGTAAATCTCCAAACAAGCAGGTTTGTGTCACGTTAATAGCTACGCTCAAGAGCGAAAGCAGTATATTTTAATTTATTTTTAACAGCTCGTTCCGTTAGCAATTTTGCTTTATTAAATCGTTTGCATATTGATTTGACCTACTGACCCCCAAAATCCTTCTGTTTTAGGTATATACATAGCAATTAAAATCTTAAGTGTTTCTCGTTGCTTTACATTTTGAAAAGTTTGTTCGTGCGTAGGAAACGGGATTATTCTGCACAGAGTATATATTAGGACATTGCGTTTGTTTTAAGAGTGTTTTAATATCCTCTCTATCATAAACAAGGTTTATCTTTTTTTAATTGCAAATTTTAGTTGTTGAATCGTAGGCATTCCCAACAGTTTGAGTTTCTTTCAAACGTAATCACTGCTGATGAAAGTTGGCTATATCATTTTGATCCTGAGAGCAAATAGCAAAGCTCAGTGTGGAAATCTCCTTCATCACCAACCCCCAAAAAGCAAAAGTGGTTGCTTCTGCTGGGGTAGTTATGATCATCTCATTCTTTGATATTCATGGAATGGTTTATCAGCATGTTGTACCTGCACGCACATCAGTAACTGGACAGTACTACAGGGATATCCTGAAAACATTGCAAGTCCATATCAGGCACAAAAGACCACATTTCCGTGAAGTAGGCTGGATGCTGCACTACGATAATGCACAGCCGCATATTGCCAATGTTGTTGCTGAACATCTTACAAAAGTCAACGTAAAGTGCATCCCTCACTCTCCCTATAGTCCGTATTTAGCTTCATTTGACTTTTTTCTACTCCCTAACTTGAACAAACGTCTTCGTGGGAGACATTCATCATCAGAAGCAGTGGTGGAGGATCTCTCAAAAATGGTTTCCAGCATGTCTTTGAAGACTGGCAGAAACGCTGGGACAAGTACATCGCATTCAGGGGAGACTATTTTGAGAAGGACCATCAAAGTTATGAGGATAAGTAAAGGTACGCTGTCAAAAAAAAAAAAAAAAAAAAAAAAAAAAAAAAAAAAAAAAAAAAAAAAAAAGAGATTGTCATCATTCTTTATTGAACAGCCCTCGGACTATAATCAAGCAGACGCAAGAAGAGGACTGCATCTTCCCACAGCTTGCTTGTTTTACTCTTGGATTGCCGTTTGCTCATGTATAGCCTACATTCTCTAATCCTACTAATTTTAAGGAACGGAAATTGTGCGATAGGCGGCAGTAAGGCAGTTTTGGATTAACGAACGGAAGTTGCCAACATTAAAAACAGTGTATTAACATTTTTCTTCTACATCAAAGATGATGATACAAGCAAACTTTTGCACTCAATATGGGCGGCAATTTCAACTTTGAATTTCACTGGAGATTGTAAACGTTTACTGGAACGCATTTTGATGCATTCTGGCTGAAGAAAAGCCCTGTTGTGACCTAATCTGCGATTTACATTAATGAAATGACGAAAAATATTCAATCAACTAATGTAACTGTTTGCACAGAAAGTTCTTTCTGGAAAACTTATTTAAATATTACAAATTCTAAAGTAAAGGGCACACAAAATAAAGGGGAAGGAAGGTAAATCAGTGCATCAAGGCATACTGGTTGTGGTTGTGTAGAAAGTACTTGGAACATTTAGAAACTTGATCAATCCTCTTACTCGCATCTCTAACAAGGCCGTTTCGTTTCGTCACGTTATGAAAATGTAAAATTTTGCTTTATTGTAAAGACATCTGTATTAATAACAGTTTTTTTTTCTTCACTTGCCCTTAGGCCTCCGAAGATGGATGTCTCCAATGACCTACAGGTTCGCTGGAAGCACCATCAACTAGGAGTCATGGAATACCTGCGTCAGTTACTGGTCTCCGAAGTCTTCGTTGATGTCACGCTCTGCTGCCAGAACAAGAGATTCAGAGCACATCGGGTTTTGCTTTCTGCTTGCAGCTCTTACCTTCAGGTAAGTAATGCATACTCATTCATTTTTTTTTTTTTTTTTCATGTTTCGGGAAGATTTTGCTGTAAATGTTCTGACCATCTCTCCTGCTGCATATTTCAGTGTTCAGTTACAGTGAGGATTCTTTCCATTAGTGACGACCTTTCTTGACATGGTGTTCTAACTTAAAAAATTATTGTTGCAGTTCTTAAGTAATAATTAATATTTTGGAGTTATTCAATCTTCTTTGGGAAGCGATTTGTATAGGTTCACCTTTTATATATACTAGAATACTGCACTAGCTGTACTGTTGCTTTAAACTTAGTTAATGTTTGTTGCATTATTCATGATTCACAGTCTCATATGCTAATGGTACTAAAGCCTCAAGGAAATTTTAGAATTTTAATATTATTTTAATTACATTTTCTTGTTAAGATCATGTGACATTTTATGTGATGAGCCACAGTTATTAGAGTAGGTAGTGATTTTGCATCATTTTCATCAACATTAACGTGAATATATATCTTATCTGCTTGAATTTGTTTAAAATTTGCAGTTGAGTTTTAAAATACTGCAGTTGATTTAGGATCAACAAATCAAATTTTGACATTCTTAGAAGAATGGCTAAATAACCAAATTTAGATTTACAAGGCAGTGCTTTCTCTTGGTGTGTGATTTCTCTTGGGGAGGCCTTTTTGGTGTGGTATGGCAGGATCCAGCAGGGTCCAGCAGTTATCACCAGCCAATGAAAACTCCTGCTATCCTTTCCTGGGAATTGTTTATTCGCACAGATCTTACTTGTCGAATTGCTCTGCTTTTCTCGCTTGTTGTCACTCTCGTTGCGTCGCCTTGTCTGTTTGAGAATATTTAATCTCACCACGTTTGAGATCTAACTCCAATATTACCTCGCCATCAGATATTAAACTAACACGCCTTCTCCCTTTCGTGACGCTTCTCACCTCACCCTACTCTCGGCTTCTTCCTAGATTTGTTTCTCTGTCTCCACCCCTTTTCTATTTGTTCTCTATTTCACGCCTATCACGTGATTTACGCTACATTTTACTGGGGGAGTTTATTTCTACGATTTTACCTCATTGGTCATTTCCATTCACCTTCAACTGTGCAGCAATCACGGGCCCACCCCCTAAAGTTGTATGACCCTTTGGCGTCATAACGGTACAGCATCCCGCCTCTACATATTTTCCTTAAACCTCATTATTGTTTGTGGCTCCGTGCTGGCGAAGGAATTTTGGGCTTCTATTGTCCTATTGTTTACGTATCCGACCTCGTCTGCCCGTTCTAACTTAAGGCCACCTTTACCTATCTTTATTTCATTTACACCTTATTCCTATCACAATATTGCATTTGAGTTTATTTCTTATAGCATATATTCCCAATTGCTTAAAATAATTTATATGGTATTATCGTCCCTTTCTTACATTCTTCTATCGGAAACCTGTGGTTTCTGCTTCACTATTTAACAGAAAAATGTAGATATATATTTTCATTATCATTCTCTATTCTTTATTACTTTCTATACAATTTATCTTAAAATTCCATAATTTTTGCTTTATATTGTATTGCAGCTGGATTATTGATACATTTTTTCTGTAATTACCAAACAGGTAGCATACTAATCAATGCAATTCTTTTAAAGCTTAAAAGCAGTGCGATCCATATAAACCTGAACCATTTTAATAGGCCATAACTTTGGATCCAATGATAGGACACATGTGCCACTTTGGAAGAATATAATACACAATTTGGAGATTACATTACAGTATTTACATCTCAGAGAAAATATTGGAAGTGTCTTCCACCAGCATCTATACATGTTTGCACTCCTCTTGCCATATTCTTTGAAGTCTTACAGAGAGTACCCTTACCAATGTCATTAGGTCAGTGGATCTAGGGGGCCACATACCTTATGATATTATTCGATTATCAAAGAAACTGTACAAGAGAGAGTGTATAAGAATAGGCCACGGACAATTGATGTTCTCAAGGAATCCAAATAAGTAACATTGGCTAGGATACTCTCCGTAAAATTCAGAGAATATGGTAAGACGAGTGCAAACGTGTATAGACGCTGGTGGACGACATTTCCAACATTTTTTTCTGTGATGTAAATATTATAATGTAATCTCCCAATTTTTTATTCTATTCTCCCAAAGTGTTTCCTATTATTGGTTCAAAACTTATGGACATTTGAAATGGTTAAGGTTTATATGGATCACATTTCATTTTCTAAGAATAAGCTTAATGACTGCATTATTTTATTTCTACTACCTCAAATCCAAAAGCTTTCTAAAGCTCTGTTAGAATCCAGTAGCCTTCTTATCTTATACATTACGGAGTACATGCAGAAATCTACCAAAGATATTTTGTAATAAAAGCTTTGGAGGCGTTAACCAGAAAAAAACTTTTATCATATCTTTCTAAAAAGCTTATACTGTAGAAATGTTCTCCTTCAAGTGTGCAGCATTATAATATCCTTGCTACGTAAAACAAATTTAAGATTTATGCGGCTTGGGTGTCTGCAACATACCTAATTTCGGGTAGGGCAAATGAGTGGTTACGTTTTTCTCTAACCTTGATGCGAGAAAATGCCCCGAGAAGTAAAGGATAGCTAAACATGACTCAGTACCTGTGAAGGCAATTTGGATATGGATGGTAAATAAAAATTGCTCCGCAAGCCTCAGGCAACTAAGTGGCAGCCCAACCTCTCTACTTTTCCTAAACAGTCCTCAAAACGAAGGATTGCATCACCAAAACATTTCAGAATACAATTATGTTCAGTTTGTTTATAAACAGTGAACAAACTGGGATTAAGGCAATGTTTATTTTAAAGGTCCAAAATAAAGCGAACTGATCTTATTTTTCCGCTACTATCCAACTGATATGCAACTTCTGTGTGATTATAACTAACCTTAGTCCAAAGGACTGATGGTTTAAGGTCTGTTCATTTATATAACGTACATAATTTAAAACTTTACGTTTATTATTTTCATATATTCCAGTAATAGATCTTAAATATTCAAGTCAAACGAGATTAACCCTTATTTGGTTTGATTCCTCTTATTCAACTTCTGTATAGGGAGATCCAATCAGTGTTTTCCGTAAGCAGGATTTCTGAAGTAACTGAATCCACCACCAATTGTGTAGGATGGTAAGTGTGTGTTATTCCACCGCCACTGTAAAGACAGAAACACCGTTGAAATAGCTGATAATTTTCAACAGAAACCTTCCTTTGAAAGGAATAAGCTTCTATTAAGTGAACATAAACATTATACTAAAGAACGATTTTACTATGGCCATCGCCCTCCGTGGGGTTTGATATCAGGAATCCTGATCATGGTAACCACTAAACCACGGAATTAGATGAAATGTTAGACCGTTGGACTCTCAACAAGGTGACCCGGGTTCGATCCCAGATTTGTGATAGACAACAGGCGCTGGAGCAGGTGTTCTCCGGGATTTCCACTTTCACCTGTCATCATTCCAATTGCTCCATTATAATATTTCCTATTATTCTCTCGCCCTTATACGAGGGCTGTTCAATAAACAATGATCATATTTTTTACGGTCATAATTTTTCGCACTGAAATTCAATCTCATTATATTCTGTTAGCTTAATGTGAAACAAACACGCCGTAGTCGTTTCCTTGTTGGTACTTCTGTTTCCCGCCTGTGAAAACCAGGCAAGTTCAGACATGCACATTATCGCCTACCACTGCAATGGAGGTAACATGCAGTTAAAGTTGATGTTAGAGGAAGATCCGAAGTTTCTTTCAAACGTAATCACTGCTGGTGAAACTTGGTGAAATATCCTTCATTACCAACCCCAAAAAGTAAAATTGGTTGCTTCTACTGGGAAGTTATGGTTTCATTTTTTGATATTTATGGAATGGTTTATCAGCATGTTCTGGCTGCACACACATCAGTAACTGGACAATATTACAGGGATTTCCTGAAAACATTGCAAGTCCATATCAGGCGCAAGAGACCACATTTCCATGAAGCAGGCTGGATGCTGCACCACAATAATGCGCGGCTGTATATTGCCAATGTCGTTGCTGAATATCTTGCAAAAATTAACGTGAAGTGCATCCCTCACCCTCCCTATAGTACGGATTTAGTTACATGTGGCGTTTTTCTATTTCCTAACTTGAAGAAACGCCTTCGTGGGAGGCATTATCCACCATCAGAAGCAGTGGTGAAGGCTGCGGGGGTTATTTTGATGGATCTCTCAACAATGGTTTCCAGCATGTCTTTGAAGACTGGCAGAAACGCTGGGACAAGTGCATCGCATTCAGGGGAGACTATTTTGAGAAGGAGCATCAAAATGAGGATGAGTAAAGTTACGCTCTCAAAAAAAAAAATTGTGATCATTCTTTATTGAACAGCCCTCGTACTATCATCCGCTTCTCTCACCCTCACACCAGGAATGGGACTGATCATCCATCCTGGTTCTCTACCGGATCCAAAACGTCGGTTCCTCAGACCGGACCTTAAGGGATATAGGAACAAGAATCCCCTAACACCGCTCTAAGTGGTATACTACCAGGGATAAGATGAAGAAGAAAGATGTTATGTATATGCTTAATATTGTTCTATCCTATTAGTTACATATAGAATTTTCAATATGGCTTCCTTGTCTCTCTTGCGGCAACGTACTCTATTACTGTCACTTTCAAATCTCACACCTGCCATTTCATTTATGAGCGATAGGGAAGCTGGTCACGCCACCGTGTGAGACCATAAATGAATTGCTGAAGTTCCATGGAGACCACCTTTCATTTATGACGCAGGCAATCTGTGGTTGACCAAACTATGTTTACTTAACTTGGGTACCATAATAGACATAACAATTAGTTACGTCTTTTTGTTGGGAATGCAGTGCATTAGGAAGTAGCGCCTAAGATTCCAATATGACACTAACCCTTACATCAGGTAGGTCTGCCTTAACCTGTTAACAAATGGCCCGGTGTGTGAGTCCCGGTAGTCCCGCTAAAGACAAATCCACCATTTGACTCAACACACCAATCGCTGTGACCTGGAAAGAATATTTTGTACAAGGGTTCCCTAATCAAAGTAGTGCATGAGGGGATTAGGTTAGGACAAGGAAGAGCAATAAACGCTTTTCTATTTGCAGATGATATAGTTTTAATCTTTGATAAGGAAGATAGACTACAGAAAGGAATATATCAACTAAACCAAATTTGTAAAAAATATGATAAACAAAAGTAATGGCATTCCAGGGAAAATATCCAATAAGGACCAAAATTGTAGTAGAGGAAACTATAATAGAACAAGTATCGCACTTTCAATATCTTGGTTGTCATATAACATATGAATCGGAAAATCAAGATACAAGGAATAAAATACAAAAATTCCAAGCAGTCTGCGGAACAATTAAGAGAACGCTCAGGAATAAAGCAAGGAAATAAACTCAAATAAGATTCTACAAAATGATGGCAATCCCAATACTAAACTATGGAAGTGAGGCATGGATAATAAGGGAAAAGGAGAAGAGTAAAATACAAGCTGCTGAAATGAGATTCTTACGATCAATCAAAGGATTTACAAGAGCAGATCATATTAGGAATGAAATTATTAGAAAAGAATTAGAAGTACAACCGTTATTAGAAGAAATCCAAAGATATAGAAACAAATTGGTCGAACACCTTAATCACATGCCAAGAGAAAGAATACCAAAACAAGCCTTCAATTATAAACCAAGAGGACGAAGATCAATAGGACGCCCCCTAAAGAGGTGGCTACAGGAAATGTGAGACCGGAACAGGATTAAGCCTAACCCGTGAAGGAAGAAGTTCCTTAATCACACGAGTATTCGCCTACCGGAGCAGATAAAGCATGACGAAGCCTATAGAGTGGCCGGCCAAAAAGAGATCAAACCATGGACCTCACGAATGCGACTTTCATGTGTTACCGCGCAGTCACCTCGTTCAGAAACCAATATACACTCAGGCAAAACAATCCCACTACTTTTCCTTATGAGAAAAAACCTTTGGGACCGACTTGGCGGTGAAGATGGAAACAAGAAACGTTTCTACCTACAACTGGCATAACTGATGTGTATCAATACATCAAATCTACAATGACTGGACAACACTATTGATGGTGCTTCTAAAATTTGTGTAAAGCTGTTATTTACCAAAAGTAACCAACAGGCACTTCAGTCAGCCAGATTTACGACCGCAAAAGTCACGCGTACTGATGTCATGTTATTTCCTGAAGAGTTAGTTAAAGGTGTAGCTTCGTGCGTTACGCCCGGCCACAACAAAGAACGAAATTAACAAACCAGTCGACATATTCAAATTGTGAGTCGAAATCTGAAGTCAAGGACTCAGGAGCCGGACGTGTGACCACCCTGTCTCGTCTGGAGAGAACTTGATGACCTAGCCCAGCCATACCGTTACTTAATTATCCGGCAGCAGAAAGGAACCGCGATGTTTGTGTTCTTTTTGTCACGCTAATTGTGTGGCTGTGCAGACTTTTATATTCATAAATGTCAAGCTCACTTGCATATGCTCTCAAGCCAATATAAAGGAATAAAACACCTGAGTGTACTTATTTCCCATTTATTTTTACGACCTGCTTAATGACGAACTTTTAAAAAACAAAAAATTAGCTGTAAAAAGGTGCTGCCATGTTTATATTCAAGATTGCAGATAAAACTTCTCGTCAAAGAAACGGCACTTACTTTTTTTTCTTATGTTTTGTTTCTTGTTTGCTCTTTCTTAGTTACTTACCTAAAGTAGAGACGCTTTATATTGCCTTCAAAAATAACATCCTGATTTCATCTTAAGTAAATATATTGAGACCTACTAAATAATATAAAAGAAGTCAAGCCTGTTTAGCATGTAAGTGTCTTTTTGCACATATCCAACTATTCAAACCTCAAAAACTAGGTAAACGTCACATATATCAGATGTGAATTAAGAAATACTCGCATATAATTAATTCTCAGCCTTAGACCGCGCCGTGGCCGACTGGTTAGACTACTCGACTGCTACTTGTTCGATCCCAGGCGACCACATGTGAGGCTTGTGGTGGAGAAAACGGCATCGGGGTGGGTTTCCTCCGGGTGCTCCGGTTTCCTCCGCCATCTTACTTCATGATCAGTGTCACCGCCTGCGCAACTGCATATAGTAAAAACGGCCGTTAAATATTACAAAAAAATCACCATCGTCAACACTTCATTGTTTAGGAGGGTTCTCCTGTTCCGGCCTCATACTTCTTATTGTTTTAGTGGTCTTCCTGTTCTTCTATAACCCAAAGCTTTGTATTTGTAAGAGTGTAATGGAATGCCAGAGCTATCCATTCTTTGTAAATGGATTTTCTATTTTTCTCTGTTAGTTTGTATTTTTTCTTGTAATGAGAACATATTTAATTCTTTCCTTATGTCTTCGTTTCTAATACGGTCTTGTCTGGTGCATCCTTTTACTGTTCGGAGATACTTAATTTCTACCCTTGCACTTGGCTCCAATCTTTCTTTTTGAGTGTCCATGTCACCGAACCATATAGTGGAATTGGAACAGCCATTTTATTATACAATTTTAGGTTTGTATCCTTTGGTGTTTTTCTTTTCACGGCACGAAATATTACTTCACATTTCTTCTATGTTCGTTTTATAGGTTACATTACAGCCCAAGTAATTAAATGTTCCCACATTCCTAACACTATTATTTAACACTATCTTAGATTTTCTTATTTGTTTTCCTATAAATGCCATAACCTTTGATTTTTCTACGGATATACTTAAACCATAATCTTGGATTAATTTTTGTAGGTTGCACATATTTATTCCCAGCTTATCCTCTCTGTATCGTATTAACAATCATGTCATCCGCAAAGAGTAGCAAACTTAAGGAATTATTTTTATTTATTTTTATTCCTAATGGTGTTCATCTTTTAATTTTCTGAGAATATCGTCCATATAAATATTGAACAACAGCGGAGATAAACTACACCCTAGTCTTAAACCCTTATTAATTATCACATCTTTCGATAATGGTCCATTTCCTAAAATTATTTTTATTTTTGTTTCTTGGTAATGTTCCTGAGTACATCTATCAATTGTTTTGGATTTCTTGTCTAATATTTACCAGAGTATAGACGTGCTCCGCTTATCAAAGGCCTTTTCCAAATCTACGAAGGCTATATGGGTTTCTAGATTATATTCTCTTCTCTTTTCAATAATTTGGTTAATAGAAAATATATTATCTATGCAAGATCTTCCTTTTCTAAATACCGTTTGGTTTTCTAATAATACCGGTCAAAAACAGCCTCCAAAAAAGATAAAAATATATAAAAAATTTCTCAGTATGTCGAGTAAACGTTACATTTCCACCAAAATATCTAATTAATGATTGGCTTGTGAGATTCCCTGAATAATGTAAGAGAAAGAGGAAAAAGATTCTCATTTGCACTCAAAGATTTTCTGCACTTTTATAAAATATTCTTACAAACGTTTATTTCTTTACTTCATTTCAATAGGAATACATTAGGCTTTAAGAAGCAGTCAAAACTTTTACGAGTCAGCACTATGTAATATTTCGCTGTCTTTGTATGGCTAAGAGATAAAATAAGGAATAATATGTTTCTATTCCAGATAATTATAAGCATTTGAAATTAAAACCAACATCAAGGAAAGGCGAAAAGTTTTGCTCAAATACAAAAAAGAAAAAGAAAGGATCACTCTGCTTTATCAGATTATAGACATTTTTTAAATTTTCCTGCCGCATCCTTGGAGGGTGTTGTACTAAAATAAGACGTTTGGTTTTCAACGATTTTTTGTTTTGAGTTTGCACACACGAACACAAACACTTACGTGGACGTTTTTCAGAACAAGCTCCTTTTTGAGGTTCGTGCACTCCTGATGATTTTAACACCGAATTTTGTATGAGTAAATACCTCCTTTACTTCTCATACGTAGTAGAGAAAGCAAAATAAAACAGAAAATAAAGAAAAAAAAAAGAAAAACAACTCCAAATGTGAAACACGTTTTTAAAATAATGTCTGCATGCTCTACGTGCGCCTATCTCTCTGAAACTGCATAAATTATAACGATTAGACGGAAAATATTTAGCGTTGTAAATAAATTTTACGTCATCCTTGAATGCGACACACAGATTTCCAAAAAAACAAAAATTTTTAGAATATTCAAACAAATACGGACAACTGGATGCAACATAGCCGGCTAAGTCATCTCCCGTTTGCATATATATTTACACTTTAATAACGGGAGCGCTGATGATCTTCCAGTTGAGCGTCCTTATAGACACATCTATCTGTATATCTATATTAATATTGGATTTAATCTTATTCCGTATTGATGAATTGCGGATATCTCTTGTCTTACCAAGAGCCGGCTTTCTGTATAGAAATATCCTGACACCCACGAGTTCGCATTTGCATTCGTCGAAAGCTGAATGAATCGTTATGCAAGGCGCTCTTTCGTTAGGCTCATCCCATCCACTTTTTGACTAGGTGATTCATCACTTATGTTGATGAATTACATCGATAGAATAAATTTGTTTCAAGATTATTAATAAATGAATGGGAACTCAAAGTGAACCTTAGTCACTACGTGAGATGCATTTTTATGGTTATTTATGAGGCCTCTATTATACAGGAATACAACCCTCCCTCTACTACCGAGCTACTGCTGGCAATTCAGTGTGGAAGCTGAAAAGCCTTAGTTGTTTTGATGTGCAACTATGGAATGTTTTTGATAATTAGAGTAACTGTTTGTTTGGCTTCTGAAAACTGCAGATTATAAACAAATATGATGATTTAAAGGTTACAGCTCTGTTATTGCTCGATATACTGAGAAATAAAAGGAAATGTTGAGGAAATAATAAAATATAATCTGCGAACATAGGAGGATGCGGCACTTTGTGCTTCAAAGGAGAGTGAGAGGGTAAAGGACCGAAACAATAGCATGCACTAATCCATCCATAAGCCCTGAACCCTTGGGGATCTGCTTAAGGAGAGCTTTCTAAGAGAAAGGGTCGTGAGAGCAGTCCAACCGACAAAGGGACAGAAACCTTCACTAAGCAGATCTCTACCGCCCAGCTGGAACAGGCTACACACTGTTTTGTGGTGTTTCAATCCTCAATTAGATACTGATGATGATGTGGTAAATGACGGACAGGAAATTCGAGTAAAAGAGGAATCAGCCCAGCGCTCACCTACCGACCTGGTGATGCTGCGTAGGTAATTCATGCTCAGAGTGGACAATGGGAATCGAACAGTGGACCACCAAATGCAGGACTTACATCCGTTTCGTTTCCAATGTTTAGTCACATTTCTTTAATATCAAATACCAGTAACTGTATATCAGAACCTATTCGTCATTATGGAAACGTTGAGTCAGACTGAAAAATTCAATGCCATAGCCGGGATTTGAACCACGGATCTTCTGGTTTCCGTCCAGCCGCACTGCCATTGTGCTACTATGGCCAACGTGCCGATATGACATTAAATTCTCCAACTGACTCGTATTTTTCCGGTAAACCACTTAGGAGTTCTCATAAACACATGAGACAACTACCTTAATGGCGACTTACTACATGTAAGTACTTTAAGGCCCCGGCTTTATAGTTAACCACTATTAGGTTAATTAATGGAAATTAATTATTCTTTCACACTGGCCGTGTGTAGGCTAAATTGTGGAAACGTTGAGTCAGACCGAAAAATGCAATGCCATAGCCGGGATTTGAACCACGGATCTTCTGGTTTCCGTCCAGCCGCACTACCATTGTGCTACTATGGCCAACGTGCCGATATGACATTAAATTCTCCAACTGACTCGTATTTTCCCGGTAAACCACTTAGGAGTTCTCATAGACACATGAGACAACTACCTTAACGGCGACTTACAACGTTTGCACCGTGGACCGCGGAATTTACACAAGTGGCTGGAGGGGGAGTCTGCTGTAAAGCTTGTATAAATTGTATAAATTCCGCGGTCCATGGTGCAAACAGCATAGTCACTGTTGAAATACCCACTAGAGTATTTCGACCTCGCCACTGCCACTGAAGATGTCTGCCGTAGTCGCAGACGAAACATCTGGGAAGAAGAAGAAAGAGCCCAGTAGACCACGGCCTATAAGCCCGGAATATACTTCAACTAGTATTGACACCGGCCGTGAAAGCCTTAGAACCTTGAAAAATCAAAGTGTTGTTAAAATATACCAATTATCTGTAGGAAATTTTATTTTAAACTTTATCAAAAGTATTGCTGTATGTTAATGGTTTTATTTTTCAGATTAAAGCTTGCTTTCTTCTACCAAATGGGTAACAGTTTGAAGTGCTATTCCTGTTCTAACATGTCCATTATAAGCCAAACTAACCATGTAATATAAGAAGTTACGAGTACAAAAGGCAAAGTGGATAGGACAACATTTTGTATAAACAACATAATGTATGAGAGAAATCTGCGAATTGCCAATTAGTTGACAATGCCATTTCGTTATTACATGTCAGATTGTTTTCTTTCCTTTTCAAGTTATATAATTGTCTACAGGCTTATGCACTATCGCCTTGATCTTCCACCCGATTTCCAAGAATAAAAAGAAGGGAACAGGCGCGTGAATTATATTGGATTGCCCACGTACGTACTCCTGGACACAATAGTAGTTCTCTGCTGCCTGTGTTTATGCAGCAAGGCCAGGTACCAAATTGCATGGCCAATTATACTTTTCCCTGAATCCCAAAATAATAATGAAGCAAAAAAGATGGCGTCAAAATTACATTGCAGGCTGCCTGGTTTTGTGTCAGCACGTTCCTTTAAGTACATGCTCAATTGCTGCTAACAACTTTGTGCAAGGTGATACGACAAAGCGTTTTATTTTCATAATGATGGTAACGGTCCTCTATCATCCACAAAATACCCGTCTGCCTCGCAGAAAGCATATGCTTTACACATTCATTTAGAGTCATCAGTGTTGCCCAGAGGGAAGTCAGTTATTCGATATCTGCTAGCTACCAGATTTTTCACTGTTTTTAAAATACCTTGAAAACAAGCAAGATCTAACCTTGGCTCTGATTATAGTCTAACTCCACAGAAAGCAGCTCTGTAACTATCCTGTGTCTAAATGGGCTTGAGAAAACATGTTTTGATTCCAAACTTGGATGCTTTGCTACTGCCTAAGGTGTCTAATATTTTTTTTAATTTTACTTTGTTTAAACTTAACCCATATTATCTGCAGAGACTGCTTTCCAGTAGAGAATTGCTAACATATTAAATAATTTTGTACAATTTTAAGTTGTTAGCTGTGCACTTCTGATTCTCCTAATTCAGCATTTTGAGTCGAAATTATAATTATTATCCTAACTGGACGTAATATTGGTTATATTAAACCAAATAGCACAATCAATTTTAATTAATAAAGTAAGTGTACTAATAAAATTCACAAGCAATCTCTCGAGAGACAAACATGACGAAAGCACGCAGCTGATTACAGAAGCAATCCTGGCTACAGGAGTCACCTCTGCACATCTCTGTGATAGAAAGGACCAGTAACATTACAACTGCAAAGGCGACTGCATTAGTTGACATTAGATAAATACCTTGTAGTTTGTATGTTCAGTTATAGTTTTTATGGACAGCCTTACAAACTATTCCTGCATTGTCGCGAAATGTGATGAAGTTTAGTGTGCATATTTACTTAATGTAGAGCTTTTTGTATCACCATTAGCCACAACAATGGTGGTTATCTTCTCCGCATGAACTGACTTCTTTCCTTCAATTTTCTTTATCTTAATCCGTTATTATTATTGCGCTTGGAGTGCAATTGTAATCTGGAACGTAAATTATGTCTCAACTGTATTACACATCTGGTAAAATGCATAATATATATTTCAAAAGCCACAAATTCGTTTAATACTTCCAGAGGGATGTGCTTTATGGAACTATTTAGATCAGGTATAATATATTAGTCTGTTGCAATGCTCGCTAACATTCTTCTCACTCTACGGGAGGTAAGTTTACCAGGCCCTGTTTTCGAGTCAATATATTCTGTAAATAAACAGCAAGGAGTGCGTGTATTACTAAATAGGTTTTACTTCTTTTGGCTCACTTCTCAAATGGCACTAATAATCAAAAGGCTCCAACGTAATAGCTACTAGTTGCAAGTAACGGATTAATACTGGTATTGCTGAACAGCCTCGTGTTCTTAAAATACAGAAATCAGTATTGAAAATTTAGACATGGATGAAAACTGGGAGAATGCGTAACGCAACGGATCGTAAACTGCCAGGGGCATAACGATACGTTTTATCCGCATTCCATAGTATTCTACAAATGTATACCCCTGATTGCATGACAAACTTACGTTATTCGGACTCATTCCTCATGTTGTTACATGTCGATGCGGTCATAGACATATTTGGGCTTTTGCTTGCCAAGGGCTGTTGCTTCTTAACTGGAATACGATGTTTCTCGTGCAGCTTTGCAAGAAAATGTGCACCAAGTTGAAATCGCGTGACCTGCTAGTCCAGGATCTACACGAGGGTTCTTGCATGGTCATTAATGGATAAATACGAGCATAAAATCCTAAATGCATATGTATATTTGAAAATATATAGACTGTGCATATTTAACATATTAGGCATGTGCCTAAATTCAAAATTATCTCGAAAGCAGGGCACAGAGTACTTAACAGCCTCTCAGATACATTTTTAAACATACTAACACCTAAAACATGAAAACACAAATAAGTTTCCTACACAAAGTTATGGAATTAAAAACAGATCTGAATTTTCCTAATTCTAAAGAAAACATTTTAATAAAAGAAAACCCACTGACCTTTGAACCAATTAATATTCAATTAGATTTAGAACAATTAGTTACAAAATCTAAAACTTCCAAACCTGTACTAAAAGCACTAGCATTAGAAACTGTGAACAATAGAAACCTACCTGAAGAGTGGTTACATATCTACACAGATGGATCTAACTTGGACAACAACTCAGGAGCAGGAATTAAGTGTGCACTGTTCTCATTCTATCAACCAGCAGGATACGACACAACACATTTGGATGCAGAAGTAATGGCTATGCAAATTTCACTCCAAAACCTTGTATACCGAATAGATAAATTAAAAAATGCTGCCATACTTTCTGATTCTAAAGCAGCATTATATGTAATAAGTTCATATAAAATGAGGTCAATCCAAATTAAAGAATGTCATAAAATGATCCAACAACTTCAAAAACTACAGAAAATAATTATATTACAGTGGATACCTGCACATTGTGGAATTGCTGGAAATGTATCAGCTGATTTTTTTGTCAAAAAGGTGCAAATTTAATTCAGAAGAGAAGTAAAAGCTTACCCTTTGCATCCATAAAAAGATTAATAAAAGCAATATAAAAATAAACAAAACCAATCAATATCTAACAAAGCCAAATATAAAAAATGGAACATTTTAATTAAAAATCCATAAATTAATTCAGAAACCCCACGTAAAGCTGCAGTAGCAAAATTTAGATTACTTACGGAACATGATTATTTGGCCAAGAGCACACAGAATTTATACAAGTCCAAATTGTCCTCTGTGCAACAAAGAAGAGGAAATGACTGAAGAACATCTTTTAACCTGTGAAGCCCTACCTGCCGGACCCACTACGCAGAACTATTGGAGAGCAAGAGAGCTAATGACTTCATTTCCCAAGTCTAGCATTTGAAAACACTTAAAATAATTTTTTATATTAATGACTGTTCTTCAGCTAACACTTGATTTGCTTACTATGGAATACATTGTGTCACAGTTCTGTTCAAGTGGTTCTATGATGTAATATCCACCTGATGTGTAATTTTAATAGCACATGTAAAACGTGGTCAGTTCGAGTTTCAGATAATCATTTCAGTTTCAGGAAAGAAAGCTTCTCAACTGTAATACACATCATATATAAGCAGAAGTTCTTCTGTTTTAAAATTATTGGCTTAAAATATGCTGACACCCACATTCGAGGGCACGTTTCTTAACAACTCATCTTCTTAAACGCTGAGAGGAAGAGAAATCATCATCAGGAATCTACTTTGAATTCAAATATAAGCTGCCTTCAAAAGAACGTTTTAGACCACCAACAAATATACGCCGTGACTTACCTTATGTAACCGCATACTTCTTAAAGCTTCTTAATATTCCTAAAAGTTTAATTTTAATGGATGATCTTGAATCTAACACAAAAATCTGCATGATATCGGTCATCGAGTTTAATAACCTTTATGTAAATACAATTTAATTAAATCTACATATATTTATCCTGTGAGTCAAACACATGATATTGTTACGTAGAAAATGAAACTAGTTACAATGAAATACTAAGTATTATATTAATATAACTATTTGTAACTAAAAAATTCACTTATCTTAAGAAACATTATGTCGAGTTTTCTTATTAGTTGAATTAGTTGAAGTTGAAATCGATTTCGCAAAGCTTTGCTCACTTTGTCACTCAAAGAAAGCCACAGGAGAAAATAAATTCGTGGTTGAGGATTTTTTTTTTTTTTTTTTTTTTTTTTTTTTTTTTTTTTTTTTTTTTTTTTTTTTTGTAGTTTACGTCCTCCAACGTTAAGTCATATCGGACGGTGAATGGATTGGATGAAATGATGCTCAAATGTGTTCATGGTCCATTGAGCTTACAGTTGCCCGACATTCGTCTTGAAGGATAAGGGAAAACCCCGGAAAATCCTTATTCAGGTAACTCACCCTGAACCAGATTCGAACTCGAGACCTCTTGAATGTGAGCCAGACACGCTACCACCACGCTACCGAGGCGGGCATAATTGAGGAAGTGACTATGTTATTATGCTTTTTCAGTATTACCAAAATCTGAAAAGGAAACAAACTTAAAAGCAGAATTAACTACTGGTATTTGAAAATTCATTACGTGATGTTTATTTTTTTAAATAAATATGTTTTCCCAAACTATTAAATCTATCGGGACATTTAATTGTTTTAATAGTTTAACTTCAGGATTTATACTATGGTTAAATGGCTAAAAATGATCTGCTACGGCCGAATTATCAGTTTGTTTATACTTAATGATACGAAAATGTTCTTTCGTTCTGATTTCCAAATTACGTACCAAGTAAACCCGATCACAATCTAAGCAATCAAATTGATAAATACCAGATCATTTATTACTAGGAATTTCATCCTTTTTAGAGAAATTTAGTAGATTTTTAATACTATATTTGTTTTAAGAAACCAAAGTTATACCAAACTCTTTAAAACCTTTTTGAAGTTGTTTATTAAACCAAGGATGGTAAGTAATTTTTTAATTTTTAATCGTATTTTATTTTTTGAATGGTAGAAATAGTATTAAGAGTTTTTTTTTTATATTTAAATTTTACAATCTTCTTTTGTATAAAGTATTTATTAAAACCATTAATTAAATCCGTATGAATTTTCAAATACCAGAAGTTGATTCTGTTCTTAAGTTTGTTTCGTAGAAACTGGTAATAGTAAAAAAGCTTAATAACATAGTAACTTCCCTAACGACGATCTTGTTTTCTCCTATGGTTTTCTTTGACTGACGACGTGAACAAGAGTTCGTGAAATCGTGAAAAGTTCAACTAATTAAACTAATAAGAAAAATTGACATTTTTTTTCAAAATAAGTGCATTTTTTGTTACAAACAGTTATATTTGTATAATACATGATATTGTGTTTATTGAATAGTAACCAAGTTACCTATGTACACTTAGAAATTAACATTACTGCTTGTAACTTGCGACAAACCCGTAGATGATTACCAACATTTTGTTCCAAAGTTTTAGAGTTTGATGGTAAGGGCGATGACATTTTTAGCACTCTCATCAATGTTTACTTCCTGCAAATTTAGTTCGAGCCAGGAAGGTCCATGAAACTGGTTTCAAGGCGATAAATGCACGTTTTAGGAAACCTGTTGTCAGGATGCCCTCAAGGTAATTGAGAAATATTTACACATGATCCATATTTCGTGTAGGCATTCACGCGAGTTGTTTCTTCATCCTAAGGCAAATAGAATAGAAAATCATTATAAATTCTTTTGATAAAAATATTTTCTATCTTAGGGCGCATAGTAATTGAAAACAACAGTTTTACATCAGTATTAGCCGTTGGAATATTCCGAATGGCTTTTCAGCCTAAGATTTTACTTATTGAATAATTTGAACCCTATATAATTGCATACAATATTTAAGGTTTAAAATGTAAGGAAATTTCTCTTTTTAAGACCTTTGTAGAACTTCTGGCAGTACTTCAAACCAATAAATTGATCTTCATTTTTACAATAATCTGAGAGGCATAAAATGTTCACTCATCCCATCTATTCCACAATTTTTTTGTTATTTTTACTTATCGTTTAGTTGAGTAAATTAAGCTGAGTTAGCGAATTAAAATTGCATTAAAATATGTATATTCTGCTATTAACCAAATGGTTAACATCTGTTCAAACAAATATTAATTTCGGTATACCTCAATCGCTGAGTTCAGCTGGTGTGAATAAAATGAATTAAACATCAATAAAACTCAATTTTCACTTTGTGTCTATGAAATTCATCATCCTGGACTTAAAAAAAATATATAATAAATGATATCTTACTGTAGTGTCGTTCGCTACCATAGGCACAAAGTAAAAGCCTAAATATGTCCACTTACCTAACTTGCTAGGTTTCTATATTTTTACCCATTTTCTAACGTTTCATCGTACGATATAATTAAAACACCCCAACATCTCGTACCTTTAAGATTACTGTTAAAAAAAGGGAATTGTCTCGTAAATTATGTTTTCTCTTACTGATTTACTTAAGAGTTTTAAACTACGAGGTACGTCCAGAAAGTAAGTTCTGTTTGGTAATAAAATTAAATTGTGTACAGATATAGAAAAATTATTTATTATACAAAATTCTACAATTCTTGAACTACCTTTCAACATAACTGCCGAAATTTTGCATTTGTCATAGCGAGGCACAAGTTTTTGTATACCTTCTTCATAGAAGCTTGCCGCCTGTGTCTTCAACCAGTTGGAAACATATCCTTTCAGATCTTCGTCATTGTTGAAGTGTTGACCGCCTACGAAAGATTTGAGATGCAAAAACAGATGAAAGTAGCTAGGAGTGAGATCAGGGTTGTACGGGGTGTGGTCAAACACATCCCAGCCAAATCCCTGTAGGATGTTTTTCGTTGCATTTGCAGTGCGTGGTCATGCGTTGTCGTGAAGAAACACAACACCTTTTGACATCGCAAATTTTCCGATAAATTTCAATTGGTTTCACGTTCCTAGCAATCAGAAAACGAATCACAGATCTGATTTCACAAGCGGTGGGATTTTCAATCAACACCGACATTGTAAGCAAGCACAACAAAGCGTACGTGGCTGACAGCGATCTCACAATGACGCACGTTTCTTCTCCTTGATATAGAGCGTCTAACCGCGCATGTGTGGAACTGCGATCGCAGCGCTGCAGAGGAGATAAATTGAAACATAACTTACTTTCTGGACGCCCATTGTATTAAACTAAATATTTTAATAGTTAAAACTATTCAAATTACTGTCGCCGAGGCATTGTTATACCGCTGGCGCAAGACCGCGGCTAGCGCGTGGGCGCAGAGCTGGACGCTTGCCGAGAGCGAGAGAGGGAAACAAAGAGAGAGAAGGAGACAGACATATTCTGGAATTTCCCGCTGCCAATGTGGTTATTATCGAACGATCTACTGAATTCTCTAACAATGGCTTCAGGTATAGAAACTCGAAAAGTGCCAGGTGTCAGTCAGTTGCTAGTAAGCTGTTAATTGTGTGTGCAGCTACTTGAAGTGTACCGTGTGGTGAAGCAACGAGAGACCTTGAAGACTGCGTTTGTGAATGTTACGTCATTCTGCTGCCTTCAGAGTTGTACAAGGCGTGATTGTACTTGTAATCAAGAGCAATTTTAAATTTCTGTAAACAAGACTTTTAATTCTACGAACCCACAAAGTCACATCATTACGTATACACTTATTTACAGTTTAGTTAATATTAAGGTAAAATAAACAATCTATAATTATTAGAAACCTCTCTTGCATAATGAGCACCATCCGTACAAGCTTCCAAAAGTTGACTTTACTTATTTCTACCCTAAAATTATGGTTAAAGTTTCAATTGAAAACTTCAGATTTTCTAATTATTTAAGGTGTGTAATACTAAGTTGAAAGTATGTTTTCTTAATTAATAAACAGGCCACAGTTACGTCGTTTTCAAGGTTAACTGATTTTAAAGATCAAATTAGTGGCCTTCAGAACATAAAGGTGACAGATACACGGCGAGATGTACATTGCTTGTTGTGTTTTATGCAAATCACCTTATTGGCTTTCTAGTTATGGATTTCATGTCCGCCATACATTTCTGAAGCTAATAGTTGCATGTTACCCTTGACATGTGATCATTGATGCAGATCCGAAGGTATATTATGTAACCACGTAATGAAATACGCTGGTGTGTAAAAAGAAATACAAGAGATTATAGAGAATTTAATAAGCTTGATGGACTTCATCGGCAATAAATTCGGAGCAAATTAATCGTTGTATCATCTGATTATGAACGTGCTTCGTCTGCACATCACGAGAAAACGTATTCAGAACTGGTAACATACCTTCATAAAATATCGTTTTAAAATTTTTATTGGTATCATTAATTGGAAAAATATTGCGGTCATAGATTGAAACCTTGATTGACGACCACGATGGCATTAGGAATTGTGAACTTATTATGTAGCATTTTTCCTTGATGTTACACACATACTATAAAAGATACATGAGGAGTGGAGGTCAAATTCCTTTCAATAATATGAAATCTAAAAAAAGATGTAGTACTTTGAAAAGCTGATTTATACACTAACATACATAATTGAACAGGCTTCTCTTAGAAGCATTTCTGCTCCGAAGAGTGCCCAAGAAGAAGCTGTCATTTTACAGAATTGGAGGAACTTTCTAAAGGCAAATATTTGTTCCATCTGTCTGACATTGACTGACACTGTATAGTCCTTCAGTTTACCTGAAACAAGAATAGGGGAAAAGATAAGATGGAAAGGAAATTTGTGGTAGAAGAGAAACACCATATTTGCACTTCTTCTTCTTCTTCTTCTTCTTCTTCTTCTTCTTCTTCTTCTTCTTCTTCTTCTTCTTCTTCTTCTTCTTCTTCTTCTTCTTCTTCTTCTTCTCTTCTTCTTCTTCTTCTTCTTCTTCTTCTTCTTCTTCTTCTTCTTCTTCTTCTTCTTCTTC
>CM060952.1:171132431-171164931 GCA_030765055.1 Mantis religiosa
GATAGATTTATCTGGTTCTCCTGCAGTACACCAGCGACGTTGATATGACCGTAGTAATTTGCAGTGTTGGCAGCAACAACAAAAAGACCAAGAAAATACATTCTTTGATTCATAACATTCCGGCCAACAGGTGTTGATTTTACGGATCTACCGAGGTAACGGTGTACCTCCTACCATTTACATCAATCGCCAATAAGCAAACTTTCATCATTATTTATATACCAGGGGTCAAGCAAAAAATGTCCCTACCTGCATTGTTGTGGTAATGTCAGAAGGCCTTCGGTACAAAGACCTACCTCAGCTCTACCGTCGCATCTGTCATAACCCTTCAGTCGTTCAACAAAGACCAGTCAGTCACGGCTGTCATCGCTCACACGTAATAATTCACCATGCAGACACCTTTGTTGGAATGCATATTAAACCGTCCCGCACTCGTTCGCCATAAACTCGCCGTCTTCTTATTTCTCTTTTCCTATTCCTTCTTCATACTTTCTTCTTTCTTCACGGCACGTACGACTTCGAGATGTGATTCATTTCTATAGTAGACATTAGCATCCATTTGGTAACCTCATCATGTCCTGCTCACTCTTTTGTGACAACTTTGAGCGTTAAATTTAGAATAAGGCTTCGAATAAAAGCGTTCACCTCTAACAGCTCGTGATAAAATGCCTACAAAGCTTGCAACTTTAATGACTAGCAAGAAGTACGTGCGACAGGTGCAATCTCATGTGATACCGCCACTGAAGGCTTCCAAAGGCAGTAATTATCATAGTGTGACTACCTGAGTTATAATAGAAATATCCTTCAGTAAGATATGCAACAGACTAAATTGTGCAAAAAAAGAAAAAAAAAAAAAAAAAAAAGCGCGAGGGATGGTAAATGATTAACTAGTCTCACCTTTGGTGACGATCTGTAAGAATTCTCGTAGATGCCTCGGCGCTCTGGAGCAATGGATCATATTACTGGTCGTGGTATAGGAGTGAAAATTATTTTATGCTGTTATGGTTGGAAAATAACAATTGCTCTCCTTTGAAAAGCTTGGAATTTATTCCGCAAAACCATTAATATATTCTATTACAATTGAAAATGTCATAGATTCTGTCCTTTCATAAGATGATTATTGTTGCATCGTTGAGCCTGAAAATTTCGTATACTTGCAGAGCGACAAAAAGAAAAAGAAGAAGAAAAAAAACCCAGCCACGGCGGTGATCTTGTGCAGCATGACGCCCTTCTATCCGAATATTCTGGATTCCATTAATCTCATCCCCTATAGGGACTATTAATTTTGCTCACCGTTGCCCTTGACAACCAACTACTTCATTGCATTTAAAGTCTGCATTGCCTACTATATCTATTCTTTCCCCCTCAAATGGCCGCGCCGTGCTTCAGTGGTTAGACCACTTGGCTCTCACCAAGGCGGCCCGGGTTCGATCCCAGGCGACCGCAAAGTGAGATTTGTGGTGGACAACACGGCGCTTGGGTGGGTTTTCTTTGGGTTCTGCGGTTTCCCCCGCCATCTCATTCCACCGGTGCTCCATATTCATCTCATGTATCATCAGTGTCATCGCCTGCGGTGCCGTATGTAGTAAAAGCGGGCGTTAAACACTACACATTTCGCATTTCCCGCACATGCAATGTTTAAATATTCTCACTTATTTAGCACATAAATGTTTTAACACTTTCACAATTTGATCATAATGTTCATTAAAAAAAATCACACAGAAAATCTTAAAAAATTAATAATTTATTTTCTGAGGCCTAAACTTATTACAAATAATCGGTTTTAAAATACCGTTTCAGACAGAAAGATTCCAGAGGATATTTAATTACTAAAAAGTTTTCAAAGTAAATGCTGGATTCCATATGGTGGACTTCTGTCAAGTCCCCTGAAGAGCTGATAGAGTTAAATTGCTAAATCACAAAATAAATGAAAATGTACAACTAAATATATCCACTTTATCTATAAAATGCAAAACCGAAACTCCAATTCTACAGATCTGCAAATATTTGAAGCAAAAAATACAATTAGTTCAGAAATATTTTGTATCCGCATCCACCTCAACTGAGATTTTCCATTATAGACATTTCATAGCTTTCTAATAAAGCAGTTAGTAAATAAAATACTAATAAAATATATAAATAAGAGAAATGTGAGAAACATATTTTACAGTAAGGAAAAATTCGAAACTTAATGCAAGAATTCGTTTCTGATATTTCGTGAAGAGGGAATAAGTTTGTAATAAAACTAAATTAAAATTAAAGAAAAAAATGACAGTTCAGTTCACAAGATCTGACTACGAAAAAAAACTATTATAGCCTTCAGTAAATAATAAACAAGAAAAATATTTATATTTTTAAAAAGTCTTAAGTAATAACAAAATCAAAGGTTGGATTTCCCAAAACGTTGCAACTTTCCCAAAGGGAAACACATGAAAGTGTACGCTCTTGTATACATCGTAAATTCGTCTAGTCTTTATTGCAAACTGCTTATTACATAGCTATAATCAGAAGTCTTGCCGAAGTAAAATATTTAAGCTTATATTGCCAATAATGGAAGGCTTTCACTGAACCAATTTTCTTCATTAAACTCAAACTTTTACCAACAAGAAGATAAGCGTTTCTTCGGTGCTGTAAAATTAGACTGGCCGCAAATTCCCGCTTCAAAATCACTCAATCCCAAGCAATTACAAGGAACATTGTGTAATGCATGTGTTGTACGAGGTTACATTGCTCTTACTAGAAAATGTTGTACCTCATGAGAATAAGTTAACAAGAAGCATGTACATGAGCAATAAAAGATTGAATGCTGCTGGTTATAAAGAACCAGCTGCAACAAATTAGTGTTACCTGCAACACGATAAAAAAACAGACATAAATCTTAATCACACTCTTGTACATAGAACTGAAGTATTGTTTTAATGGCGAATATAAATTTAAGTTTTATTTCTAATCTTTCTTATTACTTTCATAATGAAGCAGCATATCGATAAATTCTTACTTCTTTAATAAAAAGATTCCATTAATTAGATAAAACTCCTTACTCCTGCACGTCCAATCATCACTAACCAGATTAAAGAACACATCTCCCTATTAAGATTATTGATTTTCCATTACTATGCAAAACTTTTCATATTTTCATACCAAGTAAGATTATTGACTTTCTTTCCCTAGCAACTGTTCATAATTTTTTATATTGTCCTTATATGGCCCACTAATATTCAGATCAGAAAACAAAACTCATTTCAAGCAAAAACTCCCATTATACCTTGAAACTATTTATTTTATGTAGCACCACCCTTGCTTTACTACAAAAAGTAAAAGCACAGCAGTGAAGATTCGAATCTCGTTTCGTTTCAAACTTAAACTCTGTTTGGCAACACTGAGTTGTTTATTCAAATGAGCTACACTTAGAAAACTGATATTAATAGGCGCTTTATAACAAAAGCAAGTACGTCATATCGCGAAGTTTTAACAATTAAATTTCGTAGGAAACAAATGCAAAACTTTGTTATTGCAGTGCAGCTAATCTGGAATAAATTTATGGTGATTTTAAAGACCATTAATTAGGCACGTGCTACACTGTTTAAAATAAAACTGCATTATGATAAATAAAGTAAAACCAAACAGTGGTCGGATGGAATGTTTTTATTGTAATCTTCATTTTATGTATAACATAAGCTGTAATATTAGGGAAGATATAACAGGTGTTTGTTGACTATCAGAGTTTAAAAAAAGTAATTGGAAAACATTGCTATGTTTGCATGGGTATAAAAGCTTTCCGAACATTTTGTCATTAGATTCGGCTTTCAGCATATTTTTCAATACTTCTGCTTAATTGAAGAACTGAGTAGTAGGAAAGCTACTCATAACTTTGAGGTGCTTTAAATTATGTAGCATTTTGAAGGTGGAAAGAGATCCCGCCAATTAACGGAACCACAAGGATTGCCAGGTTACTTTATAGTACCCTTGTACCTCAAAATTGAATTTTAGCTGCTGCATAATTTAACTCTACAATAAACATTACTATTAAAAGATACTGTCGAAACTACTGGATGACCCTTGTGTAACAATGTACACTTCTCATCTGCTTAGAATATTTCAATATTTAAATGTTAGCTGGGCGTGATAATGCATAAACCTCGAGACAACATGTTGAAGAGAATATGTACAAGAACAGGTGTGAGAATCAAGTTGTGTTTCATTCAGCGAGGCAAAAGTCAAGGCCATCAAGATGTTTCTTGATGACAAAAGATAAAAAAGATGATAGCACGAATAATAACAAGAGAAGTAACGGGTTTCTTTTTCGCATAACTACCTCACGAAACCGCATATATTAGTAGGAATGGAAATTGGGTTGTAATATTTCATCAACATATCTACATATCTTAAGCCCTACTACTAACTGACTGTGTAGAATACCTCCTCTGTTATCTAAGGAAATGTCTCCGAGGAAACGGTCGAAGCTTTGGTTTCGACTGCCCAATCTCACTTGGGATTCCTCTTGTGGGCAGTCATTTATCAGCTGTCACTATTTCCTTTCTATCCACTATTCATTACGTTTCCTTCTGATTTTGCAAATATAAATCTAGTTTTCGTAGGTATGGGCAGATGGCGCGGATGGTTGCACAAAGAAGGTGTACTCCCTGTGAATAATAGAAGATTGATTGTTCAATAGGTCGTTCCTCGCCTCTCAGGTACTTCCAGTAGTGAGACGTCTTCTAGCCTGGAATAATTTAAGACTTCCCCGCCTCTCTCTAAGCCTATCTGCGTGCAGCTTGGGGTCTCTTAGTCGCTGCACCTAATCCCTACCTCCTATGGGATTCAATTCATTTCAATTCATGCCAGAGAATCTACTTCCTGGACCGTAGGACCAAGGACCCGGGCTTCCTTCTACCAGGGAGTTACCGAGCTGTCCCGAAAGGGCGCCCGGCGCCTCCGAGGCTCTTTCCATAGGGCAAGACCTAGAGACTAACAACCCCTTCTGGTCCTGTGGACTCAAGACGGGATTGAAGTGGATACACCACTTACGCGCGCAAACACCAAAATGGGAAGACTACCGACATGACCTTAGTGGGGCCACCTGGTACTCTAGCACAGCTTCTACTAGCTATGATGGCTAGTACGCTTCCCTCAACCTCGTCCGGAGACGTACCCAATCTCCCAGGGGTATCGGGATCCACTGCCCCCTCGAGTCCAACCCAATCCGAACAACTCCCTATCAGGGAGGGCCTCGAATGTTCGGCGCGAGGTTCCTCTAGTAGCGTCAGAGGTACCACGAGTGCTAAGGGTCCGCAGCGCCCGCACCACGCCAGCTGAAGGGGACGGATCCCCTCCCCTACGGAGACCTCCTGTGGGATAGTAACCACAATGAATGTGGGTATTATGTGCCTCCTTGTACAACGATCATTTGATTTTAATAATTTTTGCTTGGTATTATATTGTGCCTTTAATTCATTCCAGATTCATTCATGCAATTAAAACACCTTTTGAATTTGTGCTTTTAGGCGGATTTAAAGATTTTACTATACATAAAGTTGGAAATTGAGTTTACAAAATCGAGCAAAGGTTTTTAAATGAAATACGTTTTTTTCCCCCTTATAAAGTATTTGCGAAAAAAAAATAAAAGCTGAAGCTTTCCTGGCGACGAACATGTTAAAGATCTCGGGAAACAAGCCAGCTGAAAAGATGATTAGATATCAACGTTGCGGGAGCGTACATCGCTTTCATTATCAGGATATTTTTAGAAATGTTGTAAAAACTTATTTCCTGTTGCAAGAAATAATTCTACAGAGCCCTTCTCAGTTAATTTCCTAAGTCGTTGAGACCAAATACTCATAACTAGAATTCAAATTGGACATACGAAACTCACTCACTCCTATATGATATCTAAGGAACAGCCACCCTAATGCACAGCCTGCTATACAAGAAACACCATTCAGCATATAATCGAGAACTGCCAGCAATATGACATCTACAGGAAAAAATTCAAGGTTCCAGGCAATCTACATCTGTCCTCGAGCGATACAAATGCATGTAATAGATTAATAGTGTTTTTTAAATGTACCAATCTATACAACAAAATACTGTAAAATGCACTTATCAATGTATTCTTGCTTAAATTTGTTAAAACTTAAATGTTAAATATCTGTTAAAATACATATGGCATTGTTAATTCAAGTTAAAGATTGTAAAACCAATTGTATAATGAAATGTATGTGTCGCTGTAAAACTTGTATCAAAGTTTGTAAATGTGTTAATTTTTTAAGTCGCTATAAGGCCATGTAGTTAGGCGACTACCACACTAGTGTTTGTCTTTATTGAGTAATAGTAATAGTAATATATATATATATATATATATATATATATATATATATATATATATATATATATATATATATATATATATATAAGGGCGTTCAACTACGGCGGTCATCAGCGCCCTTCAAAAAACTAGTCATGGCAAAAGCCAGATATAAAACTTTCTAAAAGCTGTACTAGTGTAACAAAACCTATTAAAAATACACGTTCATAAAAAGCATCAATCAAAACCTACTAAAAATTTCGTTCACTAAATCCTAAACTCTAAACTAGACAAGAATCTAAAAACCTTCTCCACGGATCTCCACGCACGGCCTACACGTGGGTGGGCCTGGTGCCGTCTCCCTCAACCACGAAGAGGAGCCCACACGAGGGAGACTGTTGGCTCGGGACCCCGGGTGCGCCAAACCCGTACCTACCGAAGTAGGCCGCTGGGGGGTTTGTCTTTATTGATATTTGCGTTATATCTATTTTAAGAAAAATATTATAACCACAAACAGATATAACGCAATTATCAACAAAGACAAAACACTATCCCTACTACTATTATTACATTGGTAATTCACGTCCTTTAACTTTTTGTCATATCGGACGATGATGGAATGGGTGAAATGATGCTCAAAAGGGTCCAGGGTCCATGGAGCTTAGAGTTGTCCGACATTCGCCTTTTAGACGAATAGATGTAGATATTACATAAATAGATATAACACAATTATCAACAAAGACAAAAAGCCCGCCTCGGTAGCGTGGTGGTAGCATGTCTGCCTCACGTTCAAGAGGTCCCGACTTCGAATCTCAGTTACGGTGAGTTTCCTGGATAAGGTTTTTTCCGGGGTTTTCCCTTATCCTTCAAAGCGAATGTCAGGTAACTTTAAGCTCTATGGCCCCGGACTCATTTGAGCATCATTTCATCCATTCCATTCATCGTCCGATATGACTTGACGTTGGAGGACGTAAATTACACAAAAAAGACAAAACACTATCACTACTACACTAGTGTTTTGTCTTTGTTGATTTTTTTGTAATTCACATCCTTTAACTTTTTAACAGCATAGTATCAGAAACTCCGTTGTAAAAATCAGCAAAGCCGGGTTCTGAGGTTTCGAAACTCTACAAAGCGTTTCAGAAGTTAGTATGGCACCATACCTCTTGGAAGATCTTGTTTAAAGTCCTAAAAGATTTGAATTTTATCCTCATCTGCTATAATCGCAACAGCAGATTTGTAAGGGCTATGTTACCACACGAATTATGAAGTATAAGAAATACAAAATATGAAGTATTCAAGTAAGGGTTGCCACAGTGTGCATATAATAGATTTACTCGAAAGCATTCAATAAGATTATATAGAACCTTTGTAAAATGTGTCAACCGAAATTTTCGGTAGAGTTTTTCTAATATTTTG
This sequence comes from Mantis religiosa, assembly GCA_030765055.1. Classification (NCBI taxonomy): domain Eukaryota; kingdom Metazoa; phylum Arthropoda; class Insecta; order Mantodea; family Mantidae; genus Mantis; species Mantis religiosa. The sequence continues at coordinate 171,140,152 of CM060952.1, forward strand.
AATATTGTGGATCCATAATTTTTTAAGGCCAAGAATAATCACGATTGTATACAAATTATTATGTACCCTTTAGGGGTGGCACGAACATTTACTTGGAAAATGTAAGGCATTCAATTATTAAAACTGGGGTACTGAACAGTAACCTTATTTTCTATAGTGTAAGTTCACCAATTTAGTTTGGCAGTCATTGGAATTTTCTCATGGTGGAAGGAATGGTATGGGATACACTCAGTCTGGAGAAATTGACGAACACCTAAGAAGCAACGAAAGTAGCCCTAGCATACCGACTCCCAGTAACCGAATGGAGATATGAGGTTCAGGTTTTATGCCACTTACATACCACTGTCTATTATATCCTTTGTGAAAGTTTAAAGAGGGTATAGTAGAATTGAAATAAGCTCATCCATAAGTAATACAAAAAATAGTTTCATATAGTATATAAAATGTATTTTACGAAATAAACATCTCGACATTATGAGTCATTCTGAAGTACATGAAGAAAACAGAATTATGTAGGGAAGAAAATTAAGAAATCTTTTAAAAATGTGAAAAGATCTGCCCAATGAATGTGATAATGGAGACGTTTTTATCTTCAAATATAATTTTACCGTTAGGATTGCATTTGTTTTATGTAGTGCGAATGCATACAATGTGAATAAATTAAGAAGCGTATCGTAAATCCAACTCGTCGATATGAAACATTGACTTTTGTGGATAGTGGAAATGTTGTTCAGTAGATGTTACATTTCTTCCCACTCATTTAGTGTTTAAGTTGTCGCGTTTTACTAACAATTTATGTTTATGTGTTGCCGTTAATCCAACTGACATCTTTACGGTATGAGACGCTTCAGTGCCTGTCAGCACTTGATGCCTTTTATCACTATATTATACGTCATTAGTTGCTTCACACTTATCGTTTTTTTCACGCTATAGAGATTTAGAGACAAAGTGTAAAAAACTTCTTCTTCTTCTTCTTCTTCTTCTTCTTCTTCTTCTTCTTCTTCTTCTTCTTCTTCTTCTTCTTCTTCTTCTTCTTCTTCTTCTTCTTCTTCTTCTTCTTCTTCTTCTTCTTCTTCTTCTTCTTCTTCTTCTTCTTCTTCTTCTTCTTCTTCTTCTTCTTCTTCTTCTTCTTCTTCTTCTTCTTCTTCTTCTTCTTCTTCTTCTTCTTCTTCTTCTTCTTCTTCTTCTTCTTCTTCTTCTTCTTCTTCTTCTTCTTCTTCTTCTTCTTCTTCTTCTTCTTCTTCTTCTTCTTCTTCTTCTTCTTCTTCTTCTTCTTCTTCTTCTTCTTCTTCTTCTTCTTCTTCTTCTTCTTCTTCTTCTTCTTCTTCTTCTTCTTCTTCTTCTTCTTCTTCTTCTTCTTCTTCTTCTTCTTCTTCTTCTTCTTCTTCTTCTTCTTCTTCGTCTTCTTCGTCTTCTTCGTCTTCTTCGTCTTCTTCGTCTTCTTCGTCTTCTTCGTCTTCTTCGTCTTCTTCGTCTTCTTCGTCTTCTTCGTCTTCTTCGTCTTCTTCGTCTTCTTCGTCTTCTTCGTCTTCTTCGTCTTCTTCGTCTTCTTCGTCTTCTTCGTCTTCTTCGTCTTCTTCGTCTTCGTCTTCTTCTTCTTCTTCTTCTTCTTCTTCTTCACTTCATGGCATAGGCAATCAAGTGCCTGTTCCGCCTTCGAAGTCCTCCAGCCATCGTTTCCTGGGTCTGCCCACCGATCTCCTACCTTTAGGATGATACTGTAATATTTGTTTTGTAAGTCTATTATCTGGCATTCTTTCAACATGTGCCTTCCATTTTTGTTTGAGATCTTTTAACCTATCATTCATACTAAAAATGTCCAGCTCTTCTCTTATATTTTCATTTCTTATTAAGTCCCTCTTCGTGCATCCTTTCACAATTCTCAAGAATTTCATTTCTGAAGCCTGTATTTTACTCTGTTGCTTTTTAGTTAACGTCCAAGTATCACTTCCGTATGTCAGTATAGGTACAGCCATAACTTTGTAGAACTTTAATTTTGTTTCTTTACGTTTTTTGTTTCTAAATATTCTATTTATTGTTCCACACACTCTTTGAAATTTTCATATTTTATTGTAGACATCATATTCCTTGTCATAACTAATATCAGTTCCCAAATAGTTAAAATGGCTTACCTGTTCAACGCATACGATTATTTATAACTATTTTTGTTCCAATTGGCTCTTTCCCAATGAATGCCATTACCTTTGATTTTATAAAAGAAATTTTCATATTATATTGCTTACAAAGTTCACTGAGTTTAAAAATAGATTTTTGCAGGGCAGACTCGATATTTTAAAGTTTAAAAATGAACATATAAATGTACAAGGAAATTCCTCTATTTAGTTAGTGTAACACCTTTCAACATTTATTTTTATTGTACTCTCGGATAGTGGATGCATGGAAGAATACATGCCAGTCTTTATGTGAGGAGTGGTAAGATTAAGCTAACTTCAAAGAGAATGTTTTATTTATTTTCTCAAAACGATTTCGATTAAACTATAACATTTGACATGCTCACTTTCTTCTCGGGCAGCCAGCCAGGTGAGAAGATGATTAGATTTCGATGTTTCGGAAGTGTACATCTCTCCCATCATTAGGATATTTATAAAATGTTATAACCTCAAATGAAATACTGGATATAACACAACTATAAACAAAGACAAAACACTATCAAAATTCGCATTACTGAACAAAAGACTGTTTTCCGTAAATTAAATGCCAGGTCAGGAGATGGCGTGAGTATAGAAAATTGTGTCAAAGAAACGTAACTACTTAACTTATCAAGCTGTATTAATCTTTGCTTCTTAATTCGACGGATTTCCATTATTAAAGCCGGTTTCCAAAATGAGCTGAACTGAAATCCAGCATCACGATTAAGCGTGCTGCTTTCAGAGGAAATCGCCAAAGCCTTCTTAATTCTCCGCTCCCAATAACTGTTGCATTTCGCCAAGATGGTCGTCTTCCGAAAATTGGCTCTATTTGTGAGCGTATTCGTCGCCAGGAAAGCTTCAGGTCTTATTTTAACATTTGAAATGAGGGATAGAACGTGTAGTTTGCATTTTCTGCGAATATTCAGGGAATTGCGCTTTATTTAGATGAGTTCTGTGGTAAACTGTAAAATACAGAATACGGTATCGTCAGGAAAAATACAAAGCTAATCAAAGTACTCACTTGTGTCAAATAAACTTAGGTGTTTCCATGGTGAAGTTTTAGACGTTCTTAAGCATGATTTAACATGCTTAAAATTTCGCGATACTTATGTTTCTTTGCGTTATTATTTTCGTAGCAAGGGCGTTATAAGCGATAAACAGTATTGACTGTTGTTTCCCTATTTGTCACTTTGTAACATCTGTGTTCGCAATTAAGCACTAGTTCCTTATATAATTTGAAGTCATCCCTTCAAATATGGAGTGAATGACAGTTCCCTTTTTAATCCCTTTTATGTTCTTATATGTAAACACTGTAACACTTCCATAATTAACTTTCATGAGCAAATGCGGAAACGTATACAAGTTATAGACATCGTGCCAAAATTTCTTCACCGAACATAATCAACTATGTGAAAGCAAGAACACCTTTGAACTGATATGGGTCACTATCCCATAATCCCACTAAAGCAGCACTGTGTGACACAATACACATGGTAATCACTTACACTGGAGGGGGAGACACCTGTGATTGATTAGAGCACATTTGCATACAATTTGAACATTGTGATACTTACTGCCGCCGTTGAGCGGGCCAACCGGTTATGGGTGTCCTTCTCGTAGCCAAATCCTTGGGTTTTGTAAGCGATGAATCCTAAATGGTAAAGTGTCTTCGTAGATCTGACTTCATACTTGGAGTTAGGGTGCGCGAAAAACATGTTTCCGCGCACAGAACTCAACGCAGCGTCAGCCACTGTATCAGTGGTCTAAATTTTAAAGGTCATCAAGTACGGTAATCAACAGACATTTTCGGGCATTGTAATCCTGCCCCCGTCGCCCAAATTAAAATAACCGGTTCCTCGCGTTAGAAAAAAAGAGAGGAAAAAACAGAAACAGTGGGGGACAAGAGCTGGAGAGGGAAAACTGAGCACCCTTTTTGTTTTGAAGGTTAGCTACATCGGGCTCGATTATTTGCACCAATATTTTTTCGTGGAGCTGATTTTAATTGGGCGTTATGCTCGATGTAGCGTGCAGATACTACTCTCTGATGAAACCTGATAGGAACTGGAGTGACTAATTCGTTTCCACCGATAAATGTTGTCCTCGTAAACTTCGCACCGACGGAGGTGCGGGCGCACATTTGTCCTGCCTGACGGGCAAGTATAAAAATGTTACAGTTGGGGCGTGTACATTTGTGTACGGGAAACATCGAGTGACACGAACCTGCCCCAGACCTGTGGACAAAACAAGTATTCAAGGACCACTTCTACATGCTTTTCTAATTTAGCTTCCGAATTTTTCATTTCCGTAACATAAATTTGAAAATTCACAGGGGAGTTTCTGTACTTATTTGATATACACTGCACGACTCAAAATTATGTATCCAATGTTTGAAACATTATTTATCAGAAACGAAATGAGACAGAAACACATGTGTTGTTTATGGCTGAGAAGTGAGTGAGAAGCTTAGGAACATCATCTGTTTGTAAACAAACATTGTGATGTATTATTTATAGTTCGATGAAGTGAGTACTGCAATGCTGAGTAGTGGAGAATGTTGATGAGGTTCAACAATGTTGAAGAAGCACAAGTATACCTTACAAGTTTAAAATTGATGGAATGGTGCAAGATATATTGAAAGGGCGGTGCATAAGAAGGAAGTTCCACCCATAACTAGTGCTGATGGGGTCATGTAGGCTTTTGCAGGTAAACGTCGTTGTGAGAGTGTACTGTGGTCGGGGAACATAGTTGTTTAAGGAGTACAACACCGCGAAAGTTGTATTTCTGCCTCAGTTCATTCCAGAGAAATAGTGTATGCATAATTTTGGAGACACACTTAACATTAATGGCAAACGCCAAACTAAGTTATAGCTTTGAACCAACCCAAGCAGCAATTAACGACATTTGTTATAATATATTTAAATTTCGCCATTGTCTAATTACTTAACATTTTCTTTAGTATATTTCTTTATCAGGCACAGAAAATATTTCATAATAGCTTTGAATAAAGATATACATAGATACAACACAAGAGAGACAGACCTATCGCTGCCTGCCTCGGTAGCGTAGATGGTAGCGCGTCTGCTTCATGTTCAAGAGGTCCCGAGTTTGAAACTCGGTTAGGCTGATATACATAATTACCTGGATACGTTTTTTCTGGCGTTCTCCCTTATCTTGATAGACGAATGTCGGGTTAATCTAAGCTTCATGGACCCCGGACTCATTTGAGCACCACATCACCCAATTCCTTCATCATCCGATATGACAACGTTGGAGGACGTAAATTAAGAAAAAAAGACGTCTTGCTTAGTTGCTCTGAGGATACAAGTAGAGATTTAAAAAAATGTTATGCCTAATAACTTTCAAATTCAATCAATTCACAAACGATTTAAAACATAGAACACCATTTTACATTATAATCATCAAACATCTGAAGGAAATAGATTATAGAATCCCTTTGATCCATTCTAGCATGTTGATTACACCACACCCCTACTATCCAGAAATAGATCCGACTTTCACTTCACTTGAAGTTTCAAACACCATTTTGTATCCTCAAGCAAATGTGCAGTTCTCTACTGGATAAATATAACTCTCCTACGAAAATTTACGCTGATGGATTAGTCTCCAAAGAAGGAAAAGGGTGTGCCATAGTGTATTCGATCAGATAATGCTCTAGAGCTTGCCTCACTTCTTTAATTTTCTCTTGTGAAGCATTCATCGTTAAAGAAGCTCTTTTATATATAATCAATTTGTCCAGTAAAAGTCACCCTCTTCACCGATTGCTTAATTATAATACTACCTACCAACCAACACTGAGAGAAAACAAATTGTTATAAAACCGAAAAAATGTATCCTTTTCATAAACTCTCTCTCTCACATTGTCATAAAGGGTAACGAAACAGCACAGGCTAGCAAATAAGCAGCGAAACATCCCGTTAGTCATTCATAAACTATCTATACACATCAAGACGTTATCTATTTCATTAAATATATCCACGTAGAAAAATAGAAATGGAAGCGGCCATCAATAAACAGCGAACTCACTCCTATTTTTTCACTAAAAACCAATCTGTTTCAGCTGTGGCATTCCACTAAAGTTCAGACTCCTTATAGACTGTCGCGGTACAGTATTTGTGGAGTCGACAAAGCGGCATTTCTAATCTTCCTAGTTTCAAGAGACCCAACGTGATCAAGATCACGTTAAAGCTTCTAGTGAATGGATAACTCTGTGCTAACCTAATTCCATGATAAATGTTATATAATATTAGAAAAGGTCGACTGTGTTACTTGGTAATATAGTATAAGATAGATTTCTATGGAGGGGTTTCGGCACGTCAATCAGACTGGTGTTTTGTACCTATGCTGCAAGTGGAGCATCCCCGGGAGGAAGGATGAGGTGAGAGGAGACAGAGGCTGGCCCACCCCAAAGAGTGACGACAGTGCAGAGGGCAACACCCATACAATTTACGAGCTTGAAACTGCCCGGAAGTCCACTGCAACCGGCATTCCTCTTACCGTGGCCACGGAAACCATTACAGTCCCATTGGAGACCGAAGGCCGCCATGCCAATGCTGAGAATACAGAACTGGCATCCCGCCGACCGCGCTCCTGAAACGACTCACTAGGCCTGCTGGAGGAGGAAAGTGTTAAGAGGAGTACATCATCCTGCCATGCAGCGCCCACGCTTTTAAGCTGAAAGAAACCTGATGAAAGATGATATGAAATATTAATGGAAGTGAACTGGAGGGACAGGAAATTCGGGGAGGTAATTAACCTACCCAGCATTCGCCTGGCGACCCAGGGAAACCCATGGGTCAGGTAGGCCGGCCACGGGCAGACTAAACCACCTGAGCCATTCCTCCCGGTTTCTTGGAAATATACCTACAGAACCAAAGTGATAATTGTAGTACTTAGCCTTCGACTGAATTCGGTAACTTGTTTACATAAATATAAAAACCTCTTTTGTATTGTGACTTTGAGGGTTCGTAGAATTAAAACCCTTGTTTCATGAAACTTAAAATACCCTTTATTACAGTAGAAAGACGCTTTGTACACCCCTTACAGGCTCTAAAAATGACGCGTCATACACATACGCAGTCTGTTGTTGCTTCACCACACGAAACAAATTACTTGCGGTACACTTCAAATAGCTGCACACACACCATTAACAGTTCTCGGCTAGTAACTCCATTAACAACTGCAACTGACTCACTCATCCGTCCGTAGTGCTATTTATACCTCCCAGTCATTGCTCCAGAATGCGGTGCATTTATCGATAACAATCGAGACTGCATCAGAAAAGACGAAACTTCCAGACATGAATCTATCTCTTTCCTTCTTGCCCGCGTGCCACTCGCTGTCTCTTGCGCAAGCTTCCGGCACTGGCTTTTCGTGGCTCCAACAAAAAAATGCGATCGGTAACAGTATTTTGTGTGCATGTGTCTGATATCTAAATCATGTATTATTTTGAAAACACATTTTTGAACATTTTGTAAAGGATATGTAGGCTATCAGCGCACACATTATATATAGAGGGGGTCAGTCACAGAGTGAAGACTGACCCCCTCCAACGACCAGGGAGTTACCGAGTTGTCCCAAAAGAGCGCTCGGCACCTCCGTGGGGCTTTCCATAGGGCAAGACCTAGAGACTAACAAGGCCCTCCGCCATCTGGCCCGATGGACACAAGACGGGATGGAAGTGCATACGCCACTTAGGAGCGCCAACCCCCAAAAAGGAAGGCTACCGATTAACCTCGGTGGGGCCGCCTGGTGATCTAGCACACCTTCTAATAGCTATGCAGGCTAGTAACCGGGAATATATGGCTTCCCTCAACCCCGTCCGGAGACGTACCCGATCTCTCACGGGTATCGGGAACCACTGCCCTTTCGAGTCCAACCCAGACAGAGAGGGGCTCGAATGTAGTAACGTCAGAGGTACCACGAGTGCTAGGGTTTCGCAGCGCTAGCACCATAGCAGCTGAAGGGGATGAATCCCCTCCCCTACGGGAATACTATACGATATAGATATTAGATTTAACTCATAATGAACGTTTAAGTTGTTTATTATCTTATGTGCATGTACTGTCCCTAAGGCAAGTGTTGCTGACTTTATGAAAACTTTATAAATAAACCCATAAATAAATGTTTCTTACAGCTGAGTGCTTATCAATTTATTATGTTCGTATATATTTTTCTTATAAATACTGTCCTAAAACTGAATTTGTAATCAATCAGTCAATCAAAGAGATGTTTTCCTGCATGCTATTTCGTTATTCATATTATGTCGTTTTACTCTATGTAAGTTCAGTTTCTATTGCCATAAGCATGACCAGTCTCAATATGGTTTGGTTTCTTCCTGAAGTTCAAATAAAATCCTGAAGTTTATCCTTCTGGAACCTTTAGAAATTATAGTACTTGTTTCAAACGCTAATTGCTTCTCTCACTCTAACACTGCAGTCAACAACGTATCGTTTAGAATCAATCATCATAATTTACGTATCAATTCTTGTGTTTCATGGTCCAATTATAAACTTGTTATCCATATCCTATAAATCGTATTCCTCTTTTTAAACTATTTCCCACTAAAACAAATATCCCTCTTTTATCATCTATCCGTGTTCGAATCCTATTTTGGTCAAGGGTGTGTGTGGCGCCTTTATTTGCTAAGAGGTGACCTTTAAGACAAGTACCGGAGAGGACCTACAGATAAAGACTATTAAAGCGCGGCATAAAATTTTATGAGATACACAAAAGAGCGATATAAATCTGGCTTTTCAACCTATACAGCAAAATTACCCTTTATAGAATATTAATTAAACCCTTCCAACGTGCAAGCCGTGGGCCAGAATGGTTTCAACATCATGTTTATCGGTACTTTCGCTTGACCTTACGCTCTGATGTCATCTTATTCAATGACGGTAGTAGGAAGAACTCACAGAGCATTTTTAAAATCACTGGAGGAAATGGCGAGATATTTCCAAACCCTATTTTAACATTACGAGGAGGTTAGTTTTTAGGAAATTAAGGAAGAATTATATTTAATATATATGTCAATACTCGTATATAATTTTCGAAGTGGATTTTGCTTAACTATTGTAGAGTGTTTTGTTGTGATTATAAAAAAGCAAAATCAAATAAGATTTTCCTAGTATAATTAAAAGGAGACAGTTTAGCTAATGCTTTGGTCTAAATAATTGCTTGCCAAAGAATAGATATCAGAATGCTTTGGCATAACAGTAGAGTCAGATTGAAAAATTAAATTCCATAGCCAGGATTTGAACCACGGATCTAGCGGTTTCTGTCCGGTTGCACTAAACCATTGATCTACCACAGCCAACATGCCAGCAGGACATTAAATTCTCCAATTGAGTCGTATTTTTGTGGTAAACCACTAGCTGCTGTCATATACAATGGGATACGCACCTTTTGTGGCGACTTACTATGCTGTAAGCACGTAAGTCCCTGGCTTCATAGTTACTATTAGGTAAATTGATGAATTTTTCTGCCACACTAGTCGTGCGGCGATCATATTAATAGATACAGTCAGATTGAAAAATTCAATGCCATAGCAACCGGAAGGAGACAAGGAGATCCGTGGTTCAAGTCCCGCCTCACCAGCGTGACGCTCGCATTCAACAGGTACCGGTTCAATTTCTGGTGTCTCAAGTGAAATGCTTGAGTAGGGTCTTCTACCAGGTTCTCTCTGCCGTTTCCTCCCACTCTTTAATATTACACACTGGACTGGACTAAGCTACGGAGGGGATTCGGCACGGAGGTCCAACTTGGTATTTGTACCAATGTCCCCAAGTGAGGCACACCCTGGAGGAAGGATGAGGCTAGAGGAGACAGAGGGTGGTCGTACCAAGCAGCCACGACACTGCAGAGGGCAGGGTGCCTACAATTTACCAGTTGGAAACTACCCGGCAAGCCAATGCAACCGGCATCACAACCTACTCCCCGTAGGGGAGGGGATCCGTCCCCTTCAGCTACCATGGTGCGGGCGCTGCGAACCCCTAGCACTCGTGATACCTTGAAGTTTCTAGAGGATGTCGGAAACCACTGTCCCCTTGAGTCCAACCCAATCCGAACAACTCCCAATCAGGGACGGGCTCGAATGTTCGGCCCGAGGTTCCTCTAGTAACGTAAGAGGTACCACGAGTACTAGGGGTCCGCAGCGTCCGCACCACGGCAGCTGAAGGGAACGGATCCCCACCTCTACGGGGGGCTATATTGCAGAGAGGCTTTCAGGTAGGAACTTCTCGGCTTTGAGCCTCTACTGCCATGTCCAGCTTAGCCCCATTCACTCTGAGCTAACTTACGACTGCTTAAGCAGTTCGGCCCGAGCGCTTCGCAGCCGAGTGGTCAAGCCAGTAAACGTTAGGAAACTCTGTGCAGTGACTTTTGGTGGTTTGTTAACATATCCGTATGCTTACTAATAGTGATTTATTTTACTTGTACAACAACAATGATTAATAAAGAAGGAATGCTTCCCATCTTCCAGACCTTTAACCCATGAACGAATGCATTATAGTTCACTTTTCATATAAAGTCTGGAGAATTGTTAAAATCACAAAATATGATCAAATACCAATACCCTTATTTTTTTATACTCATGCAAATAGGGACGACAGACATGAGAGGTAAATAACAGTCCTGTCGAGAGCAGCTTCGTTAGTTTCATATACTGACAACCGGGACAAGAATAGCCATTAAATGTGATCATATCCTTCAATTTTGACAGTGAAGAGCGACAATGAGTTCTTCTGTGTCAGTACAGTGCTCCAATCAGATACCAATCTTATGATTACTTGGTAACTAACATGAGCATTTACAGTGCATGATTATCAAAATTAGAACTATTAAATGCAGATATGATTGCCTTTTTTTAGGGCAAATCTAGTTTACAAAACAGACGTTTCGATTTTATTGTGGCAATAATTTAGTGGTAGGATATCATAAAGTTGCAATATTTTTGTACCAAAAAGAAATGAAACAGAGTAAATGTGAATAACTCTTCTCTACAACCTTGCGAAATAACATTTTCTATGACAACTAGCTGCAAGCATTTATTAAGAATAAAATTATTTTCGCAGTCAATGACTTCAAAAAGTTCTGTTTGGGTACCGATTGGAGGGTGCATTCGTTATATAGATCTTAAGAACTTTCTCCCAAAATCTTAAGTTCATATTATAAAATAAGCGTAAATAAGGAGATTTTAAATTCTTCCTTGAGTACTAATTGCATGGAAGAAAAGATATATAATTTCTTAAAAACAATTTTTCTATTTGGTAATATCTTAAGGGTGCTTTCTATATCTTCAATTATAATAGCAACTGTTAATATTTAAACAGTATTCGTTCTGCATAGGCAACTGGTATTCTAATTCAACAAAATATTATTAAAATGAAATATTACTGAATTAAGCTTAAACATAAAGCTCCATAGCGCATATGCAAGTAGTGCTAAACAATCTGTAAGCAGAAAGCAAGTCATAAAGGAAATACGGGTTTTTACACACATATAATGTCTGTATTGTTTTGGTTGCAATTTTGCTCAGGGGTTCACACACACACACATTAAGAAATAAATCAATCGGAGATTTTCCGATATGCCAAAGTACTTTTAGGTGTCGTTTACAACCAGTTAAAGCATGGAACAAAGCACGACATTACCTGGAATTATATGTATCTTTCATCACTTTAAGGCCACTTGATTATAGAAACAGAACGAATGTTTGCTTGAATAAATAAATGAATGCATGCATGAATGGATATGACTATGCTAATAGGTCTACGGTCGTATTTTTCCCACTGCCATACTGCTAGAGGCAGTATTAACTTCGTGATCCTTGTGATCATGGGTATCATGATCGTTTCACAACTTCCTAAGAAGCTTTTCCTTCTGGCCATAGGTAAAACGTTGCAGCTATGTATCAACATAGATGTCTTTGTTTCACTGCATATGCTATTTACTCATTTCTCTGCTTTATAATTTACAATTTTTATAAAGGTTAATGCTATATATATAAAGTTTGTATAATGATGATGATGATGCTGCTGCTGCTGCTGCTGCTGATGATGATGATGATGATGATGATGATGATGATGATGATGATGATGATGATGATGATGATGATAGGCCGCCTCGGTAGCGAGGTAGTGGCATGTCTGCTTCACGTTCAAGAGGTCCCGAGTTCGAATCTGGGTGAGGGTGGCTGGATACGGCTTTTTCCCGGGTTTTCCTTTATACTTTTTTATAATTATTTATTGATCGACCAGAAGTACAATGCTTTACAGAGCAGAGTGAAAAGGAGATAACAGAACAATAAATCCTCTATCCTAAAAGACTAATGTCGGGTAACTGTAAGCTCCATGGAACCTGGGCCCATTTGAGCATGATTTCACCCATTCCATTCATCGTCCGAAATGACTTAACGTTAAAAGACGTAAATTACACAAAATATAAGTAAATAAACAAATAAAAGAATAAGTAAATAAATGAATGAATGAATAAATAAATAAATGAATGAATAAATGAATGAATAGCTAAATGAATAAATGAATTTATGAATTAATAATGATAATAATTATATTGAGGATAATGAGGATAATAATGATAATTATAAAGTGGTTCAAAGAATAGTATTGAGATCCAAAGGGAAGCTTTTAAAGGACAAAATAAGCATTTTCGTTCGTACTCTAGAAGAAACAAGTAATTCTTGATACGCTGTATGTGGAGTGCATAAGCTGTGACGAAAAAGGTGAAGAAATTATCATCAGAGCTTAAAAATCTCAGTGCCACAGGAGAACCATAGATCGCCGAGCTTACCTCTGAGCTGCCACTGCAAAATGTTTCTGGGCGCATTAACACTTCCTTTTAACACTTGTACTCACAACTTTGCACTTTCACATTAACCCTCTGTACGTACTAATTTCCAAAGTGAAATGAGACTACAACGCTTAGTGCCTACAAATGTTAGTGCAAATTAAAATTTTTAGAACTGTAGTACAGTTTTAAACCTGGATATTGAAGAATAAAGGGGACAAACAGTCAGGTAGAAAAAAATGGATTTGTTATAAAGGCAGTCTGAGAGGAAAAACTGTTTCCTGTAAATATTTCCTTTTTGTGTGTGAAAGACTTCATGCTGAACTGTAGAAAATCCTACTGCTTATCTATGCTACATAAAGTAGGTGTTATAATCTATATTAATTTCTTCTTCTACCTCAGGGTGTGGGCTTCAACGCGTTCCGGATATAAATTACTCACTCCGCCGCTTTTTTGTTTTTTGTTTCGGTAGCACAATGTCTACATAAGAACACAGAAAATGCCAGAACATAGGGGGTTTTACTAGATAATGATCGGCCTATATGATTAAAGTACAATGTCATAGATAACCCAATTTTGTGACATGTGGGGGTTTTCAATATTGCCATTCAATTACGAAACGTGTTCACTGGGAGAACAAATACATACTATTTACAACATGAAAAATTAATACGCCACCAGTAACTCTTCTTACTGCATCATCATCGCTTTACCTTGCGGCTTATTATATCTAAGTGTAATTTCCAATTTTCTCTATATGTCTTAATTATGTAATTAAATACTTCTACTTTGAGTTCTTCGCGATTTTGTACTGGTCTTTCTGTACGGGTTTTGTACATCCTGCTCTTGGTGTCAGGATTCTCATTTCTGCCTCTTGATCCATGCTACGGATCCATATGTGACAGCATCTATTGCTATAGACTTATACAGTTAGTTATTGAGTCTGGCCTGTCTTATCTTTAATGCCCATGTTACTATTCCAGTTGTGCAACTAAATGTATCTATTTTTCCGTAACCATCTACCTCTTGAATGTACAATAACTTACCTCCAGAAAACTAAATGTTGACATTAGTTCTAGGGTATACATACGTCCTGGATATACATCTCTAAACGCCGCTCTTTTTGTTCATTCTATTGATATGTTCATGTTAAAGTCCTGTACAACTTTACTCAATATACTCATATTTTGTAGTTCATCTTCGGTTTTTAGTCAGCAGGAAAACATCAAGAAATTCAGCAAATATTAAGATTAAATAGCAGTTACACAATTCTACAATGAATTAGAATTTATTCAGTAAGCTAAACACTTTTGAAACATGACCGTCCTGTTCACTTTCTTCTCGGACAGCCAGCCAGGTGAAAATGTGATTAGATATCGACGTTTTGGGAGTGTGCATCTCTCCCATCAACAGAATATTTATAAAATGTTATAACCACAAATGAAACCTGGATATAACACCAACATAAACAAAGACAAAACACTATCAAAATTCGCATTACTGAACAAAAGACTTTTCAGTAAATTAAATGCCAGGTCAGGAGATGGCGTGAGTATAGAAAATTGTTTTAAAGAAACGTAACTACTTAACTTGATTATCAAGCTGTACTGATCTTTGCTTCTTAAATCGATCGATTTCTATTTTTAAGGCCAGTTTCCAAGAGGAGCTGAACTAAAATCTCCCATCACGATTAAGCGTGCTCCTTTCAAAGAAAATCGCCAAAGCCTCCTTAATTCTACGCTTCCAGTAACTGTTGCATATTGCCAAGATGGTTGTATTGGCTCTATAGTCGTTATCAAAACAATGCTCTGCCAGCCCAGACTTCTCAGGTTGCATTAAACGATTGCTCCGTTCATGTTCGATAATTTTGGTAGTGATGGTCCTTCCGTTTTGTCCTATATACGGTGTCCCACATTCACAGGGAATGCGGTACAGTCCCGGAACGTGGAAGTCCAGTTTGTCATTCACTGGTCTCAACAGATGCTTAATCTTCGGAGGTCCTGATGTTGTATATGGCGAGAATCCTGCTGATTCTGCCAGATAGATTGCCGGTAAACAGGATGCAGGCTGTACCGGTAGGCTTATCTGACGCTTGCTGCATTACAGGTTTCCCTTTCCCAGCTTTGGCACACGAGGCTTCAACGTCATATTTGTAGTAACCGTTTTCACGGAAAGTGAGGCTCAGGTGCTGTAATTCTTGTTTTAGGTGGCTGGGATCAGAGATAGACAAAGCTCTGTGGGCCAGTGTATTGAGATCTCCCAGTCGCTGAGACTTAGGATGGAAAATATGATCGTTTAAGGTCTTATCATGACCGCCCTTCTGTCATCACTGCATCTAAAATACAACTATCTCCAAACATATAGGGAACATATTTTGAAGTGTCTTCCGTAATATATTCTCCAGATTGCTTCTATGTGGTTACAATAATTATTTTGTTAATGGTTAACGCCCGCTTTAAATCATACGGCATCCAGGCGGTGACACTGGGAGACATGAAATGAATTGCTAATTGGGAAAGGTAACGTTTCAGGTCTATGTTTAGACTCCCCAGTATTTGCTAGTCATAAGAGCTAAGAATAACATGGATAATAACTCAAGACAGAGAGGACGATCCTGGATGGATTTGAACTGCAAATTAGTGGTTCATGAATCAAGGTTTTAACGACATCGGCTACCTGTTTCCCACAACTAATTAACAAGAAATATAGAAAGGTTAGTCCTGCGCCGTGGCGGGGTGGGCTAGAACGTAGTGCTTTAGTTCTCTGCCATGGAATGCACCCGGGTTTCGATGCCACATTTATGGAGTGTGGTATTAAGTCCCGGTCAGAGGACCGGTACCCACTCAGCATAGTGAGGAATTTGAGGAGCTACGATAGATCCGGTCAAGAAAGCCAATATTCCGTCTGGGGGTGCCGTGTTATTGAACAAATCTCCTCCCAGACATCTGCCTTGCCATGTGGGCGTAAGGCAGGCAGTCGACTTGGCAGGCTCTGATTTGCTTGCGGGTATGGATTATTATATATTTAAAGTTTATATGAATAATTTACAGAATAGCTATAGAGTAAATTAATTGGTAGTGTTATCTCTAGTGTTATCACTTCGGATTTCTATTCATCACAATGGCTCATAAATTTATTTCATAGTTCCTTTTGTACGCAAAACGTACCCAAACGTTAGGAAATTATAACTACTATTAATTAGTAGCACTAGAGGAACAGAAAACTAAGCTTTAAATTGTATAACAGATTATTATTTTACAAGCTGCTCTATAACTCATTTTAAATCTAATTACTGTGTTCAAAACAAAACACCCAAGAAGGAAAATCAGTGCAGGGTAAAACCCAAAAGCTTCCATTGTTTTAGCCACATGGTCTCTGGGAACTCCGGAAGACACATCTGGTGCCGTAACTTATGTAATGTATATTTATAGGTGTGAGAAAACAGAGTGTTGCAGTTTTTATCACCGGTGCAAGTCAGTACTGACCTCTTGTTTTGAGAGTTACGGTACACGTTTCTTAGAACCAGATGCAGAGGTGGTACATATTTTATAGCAGCTTTCTCTGTTACGTTTCGGGGTTCATACTCGTACACATCTTTATTTCTGGTACACGGAACACAGGTAGGTTAATTAAGTCGTCTGGAAGCGCAAAACAAAAACACGTCATTTTGTAATAAAAGAAGTTACACAATCAGTAAAAGTGAACGGTAGCTTAATAAGAACATTCCCGATCTAAAAAGGAACATTTAAGTAGTCCAGAAGGACTGAATACAACAGTCACATGACACAATAACCATTTTAAAACTGTTCCTGGAGATATTCACACATAACTTATTTTCCTATTAAGTATGATAAATATTTCACGTTAATACAGTAGATACATGCACACATTTTCTTATGCTGGAGATGATATGCTAAATTAAAATGTTGCATTCATGTGGCGGAGGCTGAGATGAAAGTGAGTTGTGAGGCAAGTCACTATATAAAACCTTACCATAAGCTGATAAGCTAGCATGAGAGTCCCTAATGATTAAAACCAGACTATAGGAAGAGAATTTTCACTATTTCTGAACTTTGCGCAGTTATAGAAGTTGCAAATCACCCCATCCCCCGCACGGTCCATTGAGTTTGCAGACATCATCAACCATATCATCTCTTCCTTCGGCTCAGGCTATCAATGGCCACTATTGTTTACATTCTTTATATGGACAATAGGAAAGAGGTGACGCAGCGGTAACATGTGCGATTCCAATTCGGCAGGTCCTCGGTTCAAAACTGCAAGACAACCAACCTGACTGAATGTTTTTTTCGGGGTTATCCTTGGTTGCTGGGCAAATGCTAGGTTGTTATAATTTGATCAACAAATCATCCATTTCATCATTATATTTGAATTGCCTTTTCTTCAGCACCATACCAGGTTCTGGGCTGATCAGCATCATCCATCAAGTTCACGAAAAGCTATACTGCCTAAAGCATTGACACGTAATTCATTTGGCTGTAAGTCATGCAAAGAGTAGGATGAGTCGTGGAAGAATAAATTATACCATTTGGGCGAATACAGCTTGATCCTAAATTCTTAAGAATTCCTATGCCAATTAACAAGAAACAAAAAGAATATATCAGAGAATTTGCGAAAGGTTGTATGTATAAGCGAATCTCTATTAAATATAAATTTCTTTGGGTAAAATAAGTATCACAAAATTGGTTAATAAATAAATCTGCGCAGCTCTTTATTGTTATGAGGGATTTCTCTGCAAGATATTTGGAAGATTAAGAATATTATCATATCATTATCAAGTACGCTATGTTAAAGTATTGTATCTTATCCACATATAAGACAGTAGGATGCGAGTTTGTTTCATAAATACTTCTTAGATGGAAAGAGCACCAAATTACTAGTTTCATGGGAATTAACAAGGCCCTCAATTAAGTAATACTACTTAAAGATATTTTGGGGGATGCTCAACAACTCTGTCCCGATTTTCTGAATCCTCTTTCCTGGAAATCTCGAAGTTCTGGTAGAATAGGACTTGGACACTTTTCGTCTACACATTGGGGTTATACATACACAGATGAAGTTGGCTGAGAGAACAACACTGCAAAAGGGAGATGGACTGCTTGAAGCCAGCCCCTGACATTCCAGAAGTCTCGCTGAGCGGAAAGATTCGTCCATGGCTTCGCTAGATAAGGCAAGATAAGCGTTTGACCTGAGTTATTAGGACAGTATGATAATGCTTACAAAATACATTATAACAATCTCAAGAGAAATATTTAGTAATATGCTTTCTTGTTGCTAAAGGAATGAATATATAGTTAATGGTAGTTTAAACACAAAATTTTATGTGGAATCTGTTGTAACAGGAATTGATTCAAATTTTCAAAGTACAGATCACTGAATTTTACAGAACTGAGACATTTTTCAGAGAGGTTTGCGATCCCATAGCAGTACCAGTTTATACCCGTTTTAACTGCTTCAAAGTTTTCAACAGTTCTTCCACGTAGGAAATGGGTCATGGATCTGAACAGATGATAGTTTGATGGCGCAAGGTCAGGGCTATGTGTTGGATATGGTAGCACTTCGACGCCTTCCTATTCTGAGCTTTTTCCGTGTTCTTTGAGGACTCTGCGTTTCTTGCAGACAGAAAACTCTGTTTTTATTAACTAATGCTGAATACTTCTACCTCAAAGCTTGACAAACTCCTCCAAATTTTAAGGAGAGCTCCTCATCGACTTCAGGTCCTTTTGGAACAAACTCACAGTGAATCACGCCAAAATTTCACCAGAAGCTTATAAATTATTTTGAGGCCGAATCAACTTAAAGACAGAGTGCAGGTTGGCAAACATCGAACCACAGTTTCAAGTGTCAGGATTGGGGTAATATAACTATTATTCATCACATGTTACAATTCTTCTGATAAGCCTTGTTCCTCCAGGGATTATCGATAAGCTTATGACAGGTATCCAACACACGTTGACCCCTATGTGGTGCTAATTCATCTGGTAAAAATTTAAAATTTCTGAACGACTTTTAAGTGTCCTAATATGGTAATATATTTTAGTTAATTGATGGAAATTAATCATCTCTTCATACTAGGAGTATATAGGCTATGATTTTTGATACAGTAAACATGAAAAATTCAATGCCACGGCCGGGATTTGAACCACGGCACTCCTGGTTTCCGTCCAGTCACTCTAACCCATTGAGCTACCATGGCCAACGTGCCGTCCTGATATTAAATTCTGCATTTGAATCATATTTCCCCGCTAGACTCTTATATAAATAATAAGAGTTAAATGATGAAGTCTGGGACTCAAGTACTTACGATAGTAAGTCGCCACAAACGGTGTATCTCGGATGCGAGAGCCCCTAGTGGTCTAGCGGGGATATATACGAGTCAACTGGAGAATTTAATGTCACGACTGTACGTTGGCCATGGTAGCTCAATGGGTTAGAGCGACTGGACGGAAACCAGGAGATCCGTGTTTCAAATCCCAGCCATGGCATTGGATTTTTCATGTTGACTCTATCTATGGTAATATATGTTATTTTTTCACGAAACAAGCTCTTCTGATAAATTCAGAGTGCCCTTCTGTGATTTTTCCCCCTAAAATTCTACTTGTATTCTCAATACTTTATAACTGGGTCCTTTCAGAATGTTGTTTCATCTCCATTAATGAGATGTTGGAACTCGCTCCCTAATGACACCTTCACCTTTGACTTCACATATTCAAGGACATTAACTTCCAGCTTTGATGCCGTCATTTTTAGGTCTTGAATTACCAACTGCTGGCTGCCAAAATGCTAAAGATACGGAACAATAGCCATAGCGCTTTAGAGTTATGTTTGACGAAAACAAAAGAATCTATACATGCGTTATAAAACTAATTAGGAAGTTACTTATCATATATTCTTATATGTTGCAGAAAGATGGAATCGATGCTGGAAAAAATAAGTAGCTTTGGATTTGGCACGCCCAAAAGTCATTAGTATATCATAGGCAAAGTTATAGAATCCTTCATTCTGCAGATCCGTATTATTCCAACCAGGTATTTCTATACTAAACATGCCGCTATTATAAATTGATTTGCGGTAAAAGTATGAGTAACCGGAAAACCATAATTTTATTCTAATAAAAATCACTGATGCCTAGTTATGTACTCTTCCGTGTTTGATGTGGTTTTGCTGCCTCGGGCTCACTGAAAAACTCCACACTAAAACCCACACTTTGCAAGTAGTCAGCTATAATAAAATCTCATCACCTGACCTGCATAAGTAACACTAGGGCTATGAATAAACACATAACTTAAATACAGTAATTTTGGAACGAGCCGGATTATCAATGGATGATCTTATTGTATGCTGCAAGGTTAAAATTAGAATCGCAAATGAGTGGGAACTAAACAATGAGTTATAATGATGGCAGAATAGAAAACGGTCCCGTACATGTTTTACAGTTATTTGGGCCGAAGTTTCGAAACAGCTGGGATCACATCGTCAGGTCTCAGTCCAACGTGACAAGTAATGATAGTATTTACCAACACGTACATGCAACGAAGGTTACGGAGACGTTACGTCATCCTCGGCGCGCTCCAGAAATTCTTGCACAGGGCAGTTTATGCAATGGAAACACATGATTCTGGTGTATCCTTGTCGACTAACTTGTTTTGGTATTGTCTATAACGGTACAGGCAGTTCTACCTTAATATACGTAAAATGACAAACATCATGAGTGTAGGACCTTTTCCCGAAAGAAACTTGTACCGTCAACTGTTTTATAAATGGCACAGTGTGACTGACATTGTCTTGAATGTACCTTATCTTTTTATTATTTTCTCTAATGCATATTAAGAGAACGATATGTATAATGAAACTCTGACAGTATACTTTGTGACAGCAACAAACAGAAGTTTTGTAACTACATAGGTGCATCTTTCCAAAAACTAATAAATCCAGCAGAACAAAGCTTAAAGAAGAACGAAAATGAGAGAATATGTCATAACCATGAGATTGATTCTTAACTGTGCATTTTAGTTTTCTGCATAATCTATTTCGGTAGTGGTGTACATTAAAGTTTCTGTTTTCGTTTTCCCGAACACTAGGCTGATGGCGACTAGTACACTATGTTATTTTTCCATTCTCAGCCTACAAATAGTTGGTAAATTACTGTAAAAGTTCTTAACTTTATTCTGAAATATTGAAGGTATAGAATTTCCGATGTATAACTTATTTCTGTGACAGGATTATTCAAATTAAACAGTGATTATGGCCCAGTTGTTTCTCTTCCTAGTACGAGGTACGTTTTTTTCAGGACTGGGACCAGATAGAAACTTCTGGTTTCTTTTACAATACACGTGGACTCTTTGCGAATTCGTGACAGAGTTGGCAGCACTGTACAATGCATAGAATTTTAGTGGCAGCGACGAGAGATAGGACTTTTTTGATACTTAAAATTGCGACGTTTAAATTGCAAGAACAGCGTGTAATCATTCATTCACCTATTGAAACTCATCGCCAGTTGAGTGAGGCATGTGGTGATGGTACTATGTATGTGTCTAATGCGCGTTCCTGAGTGCGAAAGTTCAAAGAAGGCAGAGCACTTTTCGCCTTTTCAGATCTCATATAGGATTTTGTGCACAGAGCCCACGAAAATGCCAATTTTGGAGGCGATGTCTGCAACGCTCAATCGGCGATCCTCCAAAACAACGTTCTCCACTCACTGGATCATTTCGTCAGACCAGCTGGTACGCGGCCGTGACTGTCTTGGTTTGTTGTCATACGATGTTCTGCCTTCATTGAACTGTTGTACCCAGCAACGCACACAAAACACATCCATGGTACCATCACCACATGCCTCACTCACCTGGCAATGAAAATAAAGTGTAATGTACTGCTTCAGTTGTTGATGTTGTAATTTACGTCCTCCAACGTTAAGTCATATCGGATTGTGAATGAATTGGATGAAATGATGCTCAAATGAGCCCGGGGTCCATGGAGCTTAGAGTTACCCGACATTCGTCTTGAAGGATAAGGGAAAACCCCGGAAAAAACCTTATCCAGGTAACTCGCCCTGACCGAGATTTGAACTCGGGACCTCTTGAACGTGAGGCAGACATGCTACCATCTACGCTACCGAGGCGGGCTACTGCTTCAGTGGATTCTCTGTAGGTTTAAAAAAAATAACGAACATTTCTTCACTTCAAACTGTCCTCGCATTCTTCAATCCTTGGTGTCAAACAATTGTATCATCGAAAATCGATCAAATTAACTGAACCATTAAGACCTAGGGCAAGGCCAATACGTGATAGGTAAACGCCTCTCGACTAGCAGCCCAGGTGACACTTGGGGCCTGCACGTTTATCACATAGCTTAATAGAGATACTTCATCACATGACGCATAATTCACGGTATAGCAGATGTGGGGAACGGGAATAAGGTCAAGAGATAGAATCTGGGGTCCTAAATCGCTGTACACTGGAATTAAATTTTCAATTATTACCACCACCCACGCTTAAGAGATTTTGGCGTTACCGTGAAATCAGCCGCGGGTTTGCGACATTGACCGTAAACAACAACACCAGTACCTCGCATTTTCTTGTTTTTACTTTCTTTTTCGTACGCAGCGGTACATTCACTTTGCTCAAAGCAAGTTTTTCTCGATTAGGAGGGCAGGGTCAGCTACCTTGAAGAGTGCTATCGTAGGTACTGGGACACTTGCCCAAATGTCGCTCGGAAACCGGTAAGAGGCTTAGCGACAGCAGCGAATCCTCGCCTCGGGCTCTGCTGCAAGAACAAAATTATACTCGCACCTAGACTGCTTATGAATATAATATTCATTAGGAAGCTTATCATCGTCATTTATTCTTTTATTTTTCATTCATTATTGTTGGTACACTACTTAGCAAAATAAACCAATGATTGTAGATGTGAATATTATAAGTTGATACAGGCAATACATGGTCTGTGGCTAAACGCACTTAATTGTGTTAAATCTAACTGGTATCAAATGCTGATAAGTTGGTATTGTTTCCTTTTGGGTTCGTAGAATTAAAAACCTTGGTTAATGCAATTTGAAATGCTCTTTATTTCAGTAGAAAGACGCCTTGTACACCTTACAGGCTCTAGAAATGACGTCCCATACACAAACGCATTCTTTCGTTGCTTCATCACACTTAAACAAACGAAAGAAACCACTTGCGGTATACTTCAAATCACTACACAGCTGCACATACACAATCAACAGTTCTCAAGTAACAAATCCATTAACAACTGACCCGCTTTTATACCTCCAGTAAGTGTTTCTAGAAATCAGTAGAACGCTCGATAAAAATCACGAAATTCCAGTGGGAAATTCCAGACTATCTCTGTCTCTTTCTCTCTCGGCAAACATTCAGCGTTCGCGCCCCTCACTATCTCTTTTTCTTCTGCCCATGCGTAGCTCTCTATCTCTTTCTTTTGCACGCGCCCGGCACTGGCTTGTTGTGGCGATTCAACAATGTCTCGGCGACAGTAATTTTTTTTTTTTTTTTTTTTTTTTTTTTGCCTTCGGTATAATCCCATATGTCCATCGAAGAGAAAAATAAGAAAAATAACGAAAGGAAAATTAAGAGGATGGGGGAACACTAGATCTGTAGATCACTTTCTTAAAGAAATTGCAGAAGAGCTTGGTATACAGGTTTGTGTTGACGCTAGCGGGAAAAGGAACAAACTGCTGAAGTGGGCGACGGAGGAAGGAAGAACGGTGGGCTCGGTAACGTGAGCAAACAGTATTTAAATAAGGTGATTCAAATAATTGGATTAGAATGTCTTTGATACTGCTTCCCGAAAATATTGACTCTTAGTAGCTCGATATTGGCTTTCTCAATATGTAATGCCTCAAATAGCTCTCAAATCTCGAACTAATCACCCTCCTGTGTGACAATGACCAGCGGTTACTTACCTTCATGAATCATGCCTACTCTAGTGGTGTTCTTGTAACTGTTCTGCTGGCTGAATCCGTAATGCCGATAACTGCTCTTCTAAAGGTCTTTGGTTCGGTTTCAGTCATATAGTTATATTTTTCTTCGTCTTTTTAATATGCAAGTTCCAATAGAACGAAATGGCGTTATTGATAATTAAGAACGTGAAAACTGATTGGCCAGAGCAATAACAATAATAAGATTTATTTGACTCGGGCCACTTTGCATTGAAAACGCAGGTCTCCATTTCGAGCAGTTCCTGTAATTCTGACGTATGGAGTTGCATTTACATATTCAACCTTTGTTAGAGAGATCCGAAATTAATTGCACATACAAGGTAAAGTTACTCCGAAAAAAAAAAACATATATTTATACAAGAATTAAAAGCTTAGATAAAATATGTATAAAAATACCGCCTACGTTGATATTCTCCTGGAAATTGACGGCTTCGTCAACAAGAAAACTTATTGTGTAATTTCTCTAGAGTGCTCTTAAATGAAAGGTATCATAACAAATGCAAAGGAAAAGATTTAAAGGAATTTATTTCTTACAATAAGCATAAGTTTACTTGCATAGCTTAATAGCAAGCAAATCCAGAAGTCCTATTCTGTCTTCACCAGTTGCTTATATAATTCTGTATAAACTTGAGAGTAAATATTTAGTATATATTTATTTAAGTGAATTGCCCTTTCAAAAATGTTTATACTTAGGACCTTTCTTGTCATTTATATCCTCCATCGTTAAGGACGATGAATGGAATGGATGAAATGATGCTCAAATGAGTGCAGGGTCCAGAGAGCTTAGAGTTATCGAACATTCCTCTTTCAGGATAAGGGAAAACCCTGGAAAAA